>WBMW01000162.1:402194-462194 GCA_013396635.1 Penelope pileata | reverse complement strand
GAAAGTATTCAGAGCATCTGAGGGGTGAAGAGTGGAGGAGTGTGTTTTCTTTTCGATATGATAGCTGCATTCAAGTTATTCTTTCCTTTACAATAGATTTTACCTAGCTTTATCTTCATAGGAAGCTGCTTTCAGTCGAAAAGCAGAAGTGAATAGGAGTGTCATGACATAGGATTAACAGTACAACCGGATGGTAAATCAAATGTTTGAGATGAAAAAATGTAGAATGTGACATGCATCAGGAGAACGAACCGGCGAGGTTTGTGGAGACGAGTGAAGAGATAATGTATAATTATCTGTGGAGGTTCTTGAGACCTGTACTTTAATTCGACTTCCAGAAACACACAGCCCGCTTTAACCAGTCAATCTCTGTAATGAATCTAATCACAATGTAAAACATTCCCAGGAACCCAGAGTGCTAATTACAGATGAAACTAGTCTAAGCCTTTACAAAAAAAGAGGACGTACGGAAGGAAATCCACAGCGTTTAACTGGACCTGCTATTCCAATTCAGGGTGAGCAATGCAAATAAAAGAGAGATCCAACAAGTGCCAGAATGAAAGAACCAGCAAAATTAAGATTTCAAGTCTTATCCATTTTATTACTAGAGAAATGCTAAATACCTTTGCGTCAACCAGAAGTGGTGACCTCTTGCTTTGATCAACAACATCTACCAGCAAATGCATTTTGCCAACAGATCCTTCTGCTGCGTGGTGCTGCTCTCACAGCAATGAACCCCTGCCAAAGATAAATGCATTTGGACACGCATTTGATCTTGCTATATGATTTGAATGCATTTGCAATTCTGTACTTCTGGTTTAAATTCACTGTAGAGAGCAACTTACAATACTTTTAACGGGCTCTAATCTCTCTGGTTTCAGTCTGAGACCAAGAGGCATTTCATATCATCAGCAGTGGATTTATATTGTGTGCTTAGAAAATAGAAATGGATTTCCAGGGGGTTTAATTTATCAATATCTAGTCTTTATAGGAAACATTAGTTTGCATAGGAAAAGGGGTTAAAAGAAGGTTGAAATTATGTTTCTAATATTTCCTGAAAACTTTGTACAAAAATATTCTATGCTACAAAAGCCCATTAAATATTCAAACTTTAATATACATTCCTCAGTAACAAATGTACAGTTAGATAACACATAAAGAATTGTGAATGACTAATTATATTTTGCATATTTACAGCAAAGACAATTAGCAAATAGCTTTTATATGCAAAATAAATGAAAAAGTAATTAAGATGCACTAACTAGAGCAGCAATATCAAGTCTGTTGTCTTGTGATTCATTCCTAACAAACATAATAATTATGCATTCATTGTCATATAATTAAAACAGCTCTGTCCTTTAGAAAACTGGTTATTTACTGTATAATAACCTGAAGAGTGGCAGAAGTTCCTCATAACGGTGAGAAGGATAATTAAATATTTCTTCCTGGTGTCTGCTCACTCAGTTGAGTTTATTATCTTGAACTTGGGCGAGAAAACATTTCTTCTGCAATTCCAAGCCCTCTCCCAAACTCGCCTCCCCACTGCTGGGACAGTTGTGCCTCAGCCATTCCCTGCTCCCAAGCCAAAACCTCCCCAAGTGCTGCCAAATGGGCACGGTGTTAAATCCCACCCCAGAAGGAGAAAGCTCATGGGTCCCACTTGGGAGGATGGGGATGCTCCACTTCCACCTCCTCCATGCTGTGACCTTGGCTGAACCCCTTTGGTGTCACTGCTGGAGGTGGCCACGTGTTTCACTTTGTGCGTGGATAATAGCCCTCAGCATCAATGTGCCGTGATCCCAGGCTGGAGCACAGCAGTCCTCCGTCCTTGTGGGACCAGGGCTGTATTTGCCCCAGCTGTAATCCAGCACATCTCTACTCTCTCCATCCTCCTACTGCTTTCATTTCCCAGCTCTTACTATAGCTCAGGAAAACATAATAAATCATTTGGTCTCAAGTGGAACCGTTCACCAATGCACAGCAGAACAGTAACACCCAGTACCATAAGCCCTCTTTATAACGCTAATATCATCAATCACTTTTTTTTTTTTTTTTGGTCTTAAAATTCTGTTTTCCTGTAAACCTCAACTGCAGAACACACTGAGCTACAGCAGAGGAAAAGCAATGAGATTGCTTGGCTGCACGTAGGGCTGGCCTGGATCTGTAATCGGATTTCAGGGGGCTCAGTAGGTGAGGAGCAGGGCACAGGGACAGACGGACTCAGGTCCGTGCTGCCGGACAGACCTCGTCCTCCTCTCAGAGCCTGGGCTCAGGAGCAGCCCAGTGTGAACCTACATGGAGGGAGCTGGGGTGAATTTTGCTGCCTGCAGCCTCCTCAGCCCATTGCTGGGGGTGTTTGGGGTAACCCAATATTCACCCTGAAGGGACAAGTGAGATGCAGAGTGCACAGAAAGAAAGGAAGAAAAGGATAACATTTTGCTGTTGGCCTCTGCCAGGAGTGTGATCTTTGCACATATTTCTCAGTACTACAGGGGAAAAAACCGTAAGTCCCTTCAGACTTTGTCACTCAATTCATTTACCCAGGCTTACCCATCTGCTTGTTTCCACTTTGGGAAGCAGCGGGACTTGGCCTGGCCTGAACAGACCCTGCATTGCATTCTTGGGGAATCAGGCATGCTTCACAGCTCCAGTCCCAAACTGGTCCCCATCTCTTCCCACTTCTAACTCAGTAGAGAAAGTGGACGGGCTGAATTCTCTGAAATCCTACAGTACAGATCTCTCCTGAGCAGAGATTTCAGCATGTTTGAGCCACGCTTACACTCCCTCAAGCTGACCTGGTGCTTAGGTGCACTCCCCAGCAGCTGTCTTTATCCCCTTCGTGCTGATGCTGAGCAATCAAGGTTCACTCTCCTCGTGCATAGCCAATGCCCACTGCTTGAGTCAGAACAAGGATGGAGGGGAAATACCTGTTAGTATGGACAATGGAGCTGGGACCCCTTTTTCCTCTTTATCCCTTGCTGTAGATTGTGCTGCAAACCATCTCCACCATGCACGGAACAGGGACT
This sequence comes from Penelope pileata, assembly GCA_013396635.1. Classification (NCBI taxonomy): domain Eukaryota; kingdom Metazoa; phylum Chordata; class Aves; order Galliformes; family Cracidae; genus Penelope; species Penelope pileata. The sequence goes on along the minus strand of WBMW01000162.1, from coordinate 459,168 downwards.
GTTAGCCAACCTATATGGACCATTAGCCAACCTATAGGGAGCAGAAGCTCCCGGAGCCTGCAAGGTGTCAGGACCTAGCAGTTCTGTGCAGAGCTGTCAGGAGGAGAGACTTAACCTCCCTCCGTCCCTGTTTACCCAAAGTAAGAAGATTGCAAGGCTTAGTTGATGTTGGTAAGTGCCTCAGGGTTCTTATATGGTAGGCACTGTGTTCGTGCAAGTGTATTACAATGCATGTCATAAGTAGAATTAAGAAGCTATCGTATTAATTTAAAGGTAGCATGCACTCCTGCATGATGGCCTTTCTAGCTGCTTCTTTACAGGCATCCAGAAATCGACTTTTAAATTATAATCAGGATAAGAGAAAAGAACGTCGTCCATCAGTGTGGGATAATGAGTCAGTAAATATCATTTCTATAAAATGAGTCACCAGTTAGAACTTTGACAAAAAAAGGTGTGAAGGAAAGGATGCTGGGAGAGATGGATGTGACACATGCATTCATTTCAGAAGTTTTCTGCTCTTTTTGGAAATCTGGCTTTGATTTTGGGCTCTTCTCATCCAAAATGTTGGCGATCCCAGCAGGAGCTAGGAACAAAATAAGAAGAGAGGACCTTTTGCCTTCGACTTTTGGTAGAGTGCAATCTGAGCCCTCAGGAAAGAGCCTGAGGGTCCTCTCTGACTTTACATGAAATCAGGGTGAACATCAGTACCCTTTTTTACATTCCTGATCGCAGAGGCACTCATGGGTTCTAAATATCTGGAGAAAATGAGATACAGGCAAGACAATGGGATGGTGGCTGCACCCAGACCCTCTGAGGGGTGACACTGGAGTAATGCTGGCTCCAAGGAGCAAGACAGATGCCAGCCCCTAGGCTTTGCCCACAGCCTGGATACAGGAAGGTGACAACATCCAAGCATGATGTCAAGTGCTGGAGGAGCCCGTGGGAAGCTCAGGGACCTCGGTGGCGCTTACAGAAATGCATGCATGTGCTTCAAGTCCTCCTCCAAGCAGAGCCAAGAGGCCACACCATCAGTATGATGGGTACTCACCAGTAGTGTGTTTCACATGTGCAATCCATATCCACTGATGATCTCTCCCAAAAGGAAAGTTGCTCAGGCTAAAATACTACATCTACATTTTTGGGAAAAACTTCTCTGAAAGAGTGGTCAGGCACTTGCACAGCTGCCCAGGGAGTGGGGCAGTCACTGTCCCAGGGGGTGTTCCAGCCCTGTGGAGATGTGGCACTGAGGGACATGGCTCAGTGGGCATGGTGGGGTGGGATAGGGTTGGGCTAGGTGATCTCAGAGGTCTTTTCCAACCTTAATGACTCTATGATTCTACTTCAGCAATGAGCTGTTGCTTAAGCAAAGAGGATGCAACAAGGCCAGCTCCATGTTGTAGCTTTTTCTTTAATCTTGTATTGAAAGCAGAAAAAGCGAATGGTTTCTCCCACCTTTACAAGGTGCTGCACCTCCTGCATCTTGCAGAAGTCTCCCCTGGACGCGTGCCCCCAGGCACAACCTCAGCACGCGGAGGGCTTGGTACAGGGCAGCCTCAAACGGACAGGAAAGGTGCGTGCACATGAACGAGCACCAATGCTCTTGGGCAGGGATAAGAGGTAAAGGAACAAAATGATCTCTTTCTCTAGCTCAGCATAAAAGAAAGAGAGAGAATAAAATTCCAGCAGCTACAAGCTGGCTACATTATACTGTCATAATCCAGAAATGAACATTGATTCCGAAGAAGTCGCTTCTTCAAACTTTAACGCAACAATTAAGTATTCCATTGTCATGGCTCAATTAAATGGTATGGCCTGAGAAAATTGGGGATTGTAAAGTGAGGATGGAATGTGCTTTGATCCTCTTTCCAGGGTTATTGTTTCATTAATAAATGAACATGTCATTTGTCTCACCAGAGGGAGCTCCTGCCCTCCAGGCTTTTTCCCTTTTTTGTTCAGGTTTTATAAAGATGAATTTCCAGTGCTCTGAAATACCATGGATTAGTAGTTAAGCCTGACAGCACTTCGGGGAGTAGTGGGCTTAAAGTGCCTCACACAGGTCTCCAAAGCACTTGTTTACTAATAGAGGAAATCAGCGACCGTCTGCAGCTGCTGATATCGCATTACCATTTGGAAAGACAGTAGCTGAGATAACAAATCACACAGTTTTAATAATTACTCCTGCATTCCAGTTTTTTGTTTCCTGCATAACCGCAAAGGCTGGATTTCTTCCAAATAAACAGATAAAAACAGTATGGAACTTTTATCTTTTAATGATAATGACAACACATCATGTTTCACTAAAAGTTTCCCGCTGGATTTTTTTCTGATTTTTAGAGTTTCAATAAAATGTAATTATACTTTATAATTCCGCTCTTTTAATCTTCACTTCAAAAACTATTCACAGTTAGCAAGTTCGCTGGGCACGGAGGGCGGGTGAGGAGCGGGAGCACACGCTCCCCACATCGGGCTGCTCACAAATTCTGTCTTGGGGTGAACCTGTCACGAAACAACGTAACCCAAGCTGCTTTGCATTCAGATTAACACCAGTTTAATTTGAATACAAAGCAGCTCCATTTACGCTGCTCTTAAAAAAATATTAACGAAAGCATTTGGCAGAGAAAGGATGTTTAAGCTAGGAAGTGTCTTTCCTGCTCTTGTCTCTTTTTTCTTCTTTTTTAATCCGGATTGGAATACACTTTGGTGTTCAGGGTGCTTTCATATCCATAGATAAGGCATTAAAACAAAGCGATACCAATAAGATCCAAAGGGTTAATGTGTACTCTGCGAGTCAGAACATTCCCGTTACCCCAATAAATAACTACATTTCAGGGGTTTCTAGCTCGAATAAATCTTCACATCTTATCCTAGAGAAATGCCAGCGATTTCATTAAGAACTTCTGTTCCTAAATAATTTCATGGATTTATTTAGAAGAGCAGAGAAGAGGAGGAGGAGAGGAATGCCACAATTATACCTTCCTCTTCCAACTCCAAATGCTCAGACTTAAAGGTAAGGTAAACTTTTCTCACAGCTTTTAGTTTGCTTACCATCAGCCCGTGTTCCACTGGGTGATTAAAGAAAGCTTTTTTAAAGCATTACTTCAGAATGATCTTAATTGGTGCAAGGTTGAGCCCTTTCTAGGAGGGGAGGGAAAAGGTTGAATAGCCTTTTCAAGTCACATGAAAGTTTCTAGGATGAATGTACGATAATTAGATTAATAAGTAGCTTAATTTATCACAGCTAAGGATTTCAACAGCCACACATTAGAGCAAGAAAAAAAAGATTAGTGTGATTCCAGTTTGTAAAAAAATTGTACTGAAACTTGATTAACCTTAAATACAAAGTGCCTTTCTTTTTGTGTGTAAATTCAGCGGTTAACGGGGGGAAAAAAAAACACTAAAATAATCAGAAAAGTCCTGTTCCTTTCCTTGGTGTTTGCTGGCTAATGAGAGATATCGCGGCCGTACAAAACAACTTTTCTCTGCCGGGTTATTCTTCCCAGAACACGGATTTAAGTGAAATCTGCAACCCCTGTGCCCGTTGCAGACCCTGAAGATCTGCGTGAGGTGTGAGGCAACGTGTGCAGGGGCTGAGAACACCTCCAACAGCAGCCTTTTAACTTTTAAAAGAAAAGAAAAAGAAGCAGCAGGAAAGCAGGTGAAACACAAATTCGATCAGAACGCAAAGTTACGTTCACCTTGGTGCCGGCAACGCAAAGGGAATAGCAAGGAGCCGGGCAGAGGTGTGGAAAACAACTGGAGCCAAAGCTAGCGCCAAAGGTGCAATTACCAACAGCAATTAGCCCCGCAATGTGCACCTACACTGAGCATGATGTCCAACACGTGGCATCGTTTTGTTTCATCCAAAACACGGCAATGTGGGAGCAGACGCAGAGCTCCGCGCACAAAACCCCATTTGCTGACATGGTGAGACACTGCGAGACATCCACCTCCACCACCACCTCTGTTTCCTCGTGGGCCATCCCTGGATGGAAAGTGAAATCTGCTGTGATGTTTGGTGTTGGGGTTGCTGTTGGTGGGCACTCACATCAGCTGTCATTAATCTACCCCTGCAATGCCGATGCCCTGTTGGACATGGCTCCCCGTGCTTCTTAGGAAGGTGATGATGGGCGTGGGGGTTCTGTCCTTTAGAGGAGGCCCTAATGCAAACCCTGTGCCTTGCTGCTGTGCCTGCGGCTCCCTGCCCTGAATCCCTCTTTGAAACAGGCTGATAAGAGGAAGGGTTGTTACTCCTCTCGGAAACTACAAATGAAACAACTCCGAGCCTGAAAAAAAAAACAATAATAAGGCCGTAATGAAACGAAAAAGGAGGATGGCTGCTTTTAATTTTTATCTCGCACTTAGGGGATGCCTATGAGTGCTAATGAAAGGGAGGCGAGCGTAATTGCAGTGCAGATAGCAGTGCCGTGTCTGGGAGGTGAGCGCTGGCAAAGGGAGATCATCCCAGCCAAAGTGGCTGAGGGCACTCGCGCATCGGCCTGTTTGATAAGAGTGATAACTGCAACCAGTAGCTTAGGAGAATCGATTTCCACCACCGGAGATCTCCCCGGATGCTCTCATCCTTTCTTCTGTTTCTATGAAAGTGAGGCTTTAAAGATGTTCTATCTTCTGATGGCAATATGACGCAGAGTTACAAATGAAATCTTGTTTTAATCTCAGAAGGGGAAATTTAAGCGGGGCAGTGGTTGGCTTTAATTATGTATATTGAACAAATTTGAAGAGATGAGAAGAAACTTGTTTTTCAGCCCACTGAACCCAAGTGCTTGCCTGTAATCTAAAATGGATATCTAATTATTGTTTAACATTATTTATTTAGGAGGAGTTACGACCTCTAATTTGCCTTTAAATGATTAATTTAGTGTTTAAATAAAGCTCCTTTTATTTAATAATGTTTTCTTTAACCAATCTTCACTAATGTCAATAAACTCTTTGTTTAACCTTCTTAAAGGAAACATTTTCTCGGCTCTGAGACAATTACGAATTGCCAAAACCCATATAGAAAAATGAGCTAAGTAATTATCTAATATTACTGCAGTGTGCTTAAGAAGAGAATATTCCACCCCAGTAACGCAAAGCAGGAGAGAAGAAACAAGCTTTCCTAAATATTGAGCCTGAGCCCTCACTGGGCACCCTCACCCATGGGGACGGGGACTTGTTAGCACCCTTGATGCCCAGAGCCACAGGAGATGACCTCAGACATGGGGCAAGGGTACACCCATCACTGCCCCAGGCCTTTGGCTCTTTTCTGAAGCTGACCCTCATATATATATATATATCACAGCACATATATGTTATGGTATAGTATGAATTGGCCAGTGGTTTTGAAAACGAGCGCCTTTTGGGAGTTTGAGTGTGGCTGCCATGTGTTGAGCACCATTTCTACATGATAGAAGTGGTCTTTGTGATGATGTGATATGTTCTCTTGGTCTCGTTAAGATCCTCCATACCTTGCTCTGAAGGATGATGTGTCACCAGAGCTGGGAAGGTCACAAGGAACTAGAGGTAGCACTAAGGAAGGCAAATTGATGTCCAGGAGACCAGAAAGTGACAAGTAATGGAGAAGAAGAAGGGGAGATGGGACTTGAAGGAGGAGCAAGGAGTGAGATTATGGAAGATGGCAGATTGGAAGGAAACAGAAAATCCAGGATGTGAGGTTCACAGTACCGCATCAGTCTGGTTTTGAAGATCTCCATGGATGGAGACTCCACAGCCCCTCTGGGCAGCACGATCCACTGGTCAACCACCCTCAAGGCTCAAGTGTTTTATTGTGCTCAGACTGAATTTCCTGTGCTTGTGGTTGGGATGAGTTTTCAGTCTTGGACTTGTTTGGTTACTGACCCAAAAGCTCATCTTGGAACCAAGGAATGTCCCCAGAAAGTGAATGCATTCGTTTTTATGAGTGGGGCAATGCCTGAAGCTGCTCAGGAGCTGTGGGACAGCAGTGGGATGGAAACATCTGTGTCCTCAAGATGCAGTCTGGAGAGATGTCCCATGCAGGAAAAGAGAGGATGGACAGAGGGGCCGCAAATGGCAAAGGGGAAAAAGTGCAGAACACTCTCAAAAGAGAGCAACAAATATTAGAGGTGTGAGTCTCAACCAAACATTTGGAGCAGGGCTACAGAAGACTGTAAGAAACGTAGGGCCTTCCCTTAACCACATGTGGAGCTCAAGTGATGGAGGTCTGAACAAGAACTGTGATAATTTCTAACTTGGGAAATGTGCTGCCAATGTTATAGGCAGAGTTGAAAAGCTCCACCCATTCAAAGCTGTATTTTTCCTACAGCAAAAGCAGCAGAAAAGCAGAGGATTTCTCTGTGCAATTGCTCCGTCCAGGTGCTGTGAAGATCCAGGATAGAAGAGGGGAAGGAAGTGCCCAGTGCTGAATCATGAGGGCTGAACAACAGAGTGGAGGGCAGCATGAAAACCCCATCACTACAGATGTATGTGGAAAAGGTGAAAAAATAAAATACATCAGTATCATCAATAGGAACTCCTCGGACAGAGAACAGAAAAGGGAAGACTGAGGAGGGCATCTGTGATCAAAAGACAGCATCTAAATGGGCCTACAAACACAGAGGGGGAATTGAGAACAATCTTATCTGTGATTCCTATTTTATGGCTCTTGCAGGATGCGGTGGGTCAATCTAGGGAGACGGGCACCTGGACCTAGGGGTGAGATCATGGCCCCAAGCTGGTGCCAAGATGCACAGAGACATATGCTGGATCCATAAACATCAATGCTGCCTCGGTGTGGCTGGAAGCTCAGCAAGAATTTTGTGTCCTTGTTCTTCCTCTGCTTTGGGAGAAGGTGGGAGCCTGGGAGAGATGCAGCTGGTTGGTTCCCTGCTGACCAGAGCCCATGGTGTCACACAGGAGTGTCTGCACTGCTGCTCCCCAGCACCTGCACACACCCAGCAGGTCCCTGCTCTACTCCCAGGATACCCTTCTCTGCCATAACAGATTCCCCTTTGGTTTCTTTCTTTTTTAACACTGGCAAAGATCTTTAGACTATTTATTTTCGGAAGTTTTGATATGAGAGTTTCAAATTGTTTCCCAACAATATGAGAGCCAAGACCTCATTCAAGTTGTGGACAGCCAAAATATGTGAACTCTCTAATTCTAATTGCATGGCCAGTTTGCCAGCAATTTGGAAGGAGGAATATCCATGCAAAGCTTCTTCCTTCCGTCCTACTTCATCCTGACACTTGTAAACCATTCCCTGGAAATTCAGAGTATCTGAGGCCATGCAACAGCAGAGCCCAGCTGATGCCATTAGCACAACCAGGAGTATCTCAACACTCACCTGCAAGCAGACCTCCACATAAGTGATGAGACTGGGGCTGATACAGGAGCAAGAAGGATCTAGGGGACCCCCATTGGGCTCCCTTCCAAAGCCAGCAGAGTTGGACAAGCTGCTGCCTTTTCATCCCCTAGGAGCAGGGCCATCAGGAGTGAAGAAGAGTTGAGTCCTGCCTTCAGCTTCACTGGTTCTCCACGTGGGGCTTCTCTTTTCAGTGAATGCAGCTGCAGAGCAGTCCAGGTGTTCTAAGAGCAGCTATCATCCAATAACCCCTGTGGGAAAGGCAAACAAAAGGACAGTGATCAACTACATGCTTTAAAATCTTCATACCACGACCCACCATGAACCGCCGGCCCTGCACACAATAGGAAGCAAAGCACAATCTCAGCTGGGTTATGAGTAAACGAGCAGATGTGATTGCCCTCAGGCAGCCTGAGGACACACCATCCCCTCCTGGACACAGTATGTTAAAGATAAACCTTCTTGAAAATAGCTTATTACCTTCAGGTTGCTACCTTCATGAGCACGGCCAGCTGCTCATTAGAGGCCAAGAAGTGCCTGGTTTAAAGTTCCTGCCCCACCTTCCACGCAGCATGGCCAAGTCCCTTGGGACTGGCTTGGCAGCCCAACACCATACAGAGCTGACCCATGATACATGTTCCTCCACTGGAGTCCTCCCTGCGCTAGGAGACGATGTAGAATCACAGAGAGATTGCGTTGGGTAGGCTTGGGGTGGAAAGGACGTCAAAGATCATCTTGTTCCAACTCCCTGCCATGGTCAGAGTTGCCAACCATGGACACAGCCTGCCCCAATGGATATGGGAAGAATTTTCCCAAGAAACACCCAAAAAACTCTGCTGTGACATACAGAAAGCATGTTCTCTCTATCAACCTATGTACAGTCCTCAAATAGGGATAGGATGCATCCAAACTTTTATTATCATTATTTATTAAAAATTATTATTATTTTGAATCCCCAGTAGGAAAGAATAAAGCAAAGAACTCTTTGTATCCATCCCCTCTTTAGCCAGGACTTGTGCAGCACTTTCAGCTGCTGAGGAGCCTCACTAAACTAAACTAAGTAAAAAATTAAGAATCAAATGGAATTATAAACTGCTGGTTAGGAAAGGACTTAGCTTTTACATTTCTTCTAGCTTCTCATCAACCCTGCAAAATTCCCCCTGCATGGTCAGGAATGGGTAATACTGTTTGATGAATGAATAAAATATCAGATAGGAAGTGTTTTGTTTGCCTGGGTCTTCATTATCTCCATCCCCATCCTCCTGAGCTGGTATGTAGGCAGTGTGTCTGGCTGGTGTGGTTTTCCTGTCTGGCTGTTCACTGTCTGGCTTGTACTAGCAGCTCCTACCTGGGAGCCCTGGACGTTGAAGTTGTTCAACCCCATACAAATATTAGATAGAAATGAGTCCAGAGTTTTGCCAGTTTTATTTTTTTTTCCCTAAACATCTTTCCTTGCTAGATCCTTCAAACAAATTTTAAATGTGAAGCAGGAGATGGTTCAGTTTTTCTTCTTTTTTCCCTTTCATCTTACATTATTTTTTTTGAAGTGACAATATTATGGATTTTGCCATGGGGCTACAAATTCATGTAGATGACGGTAGTCAATTTCTACACTGAAAAAAAAGTACAGGGAAAAAAAAGCCAGTTCTAGCAGTGGGAGAGGACAAGTTGGTAGAATATTTTAGAAGACCTGAATTTTTGGGAAGTCAAACAAGATGCCTTAGGAGTTGTAACTGCTTTCGCTGGAAGAGGTGTACGAGCATCCTTTGTTTCAAACCCCGATTTATTCTCTCCTTTTCCAGTGAAGACAGTAATCTCAGATTATTTACCAACATCTCATTTCCACCTCACAATAACAACCCTCAAAGCCAGAAAAAAAAAAAAAAAAAAAACTCCATACTTTTGTTTTTATTTTTTTTTTGTGTTTTTNCCTTTTCCAGTGAAGACAGTAATCTCAGATTATTTACCAACATCTCATTTCCACCTCACAATAACAACCCTCAAAGCCAGAAAAAAAAAAAAAAAAAACTCTCCATGATTCTGCTTTTATTTTGCTCTTGTGTTTATTTTCATCTTAACATTAATTGCCCCATAACGTCTGCTCAGTTTTATCAATTAGCTTTTGCAGTGAGAAAATATTTTAGCTCCTAATACAGCGTAATGATTTTTTTCCCTATTTGCCGAGGGGGTTATTAATAAATGTCCCCACTGGGGTTAGAACTCTGGTGCACTGGTGTTTGCTTTAGGGGAAATGAGGGATTGGAGGAAAATCCTAACCAAACGGAGCTGTAATTAGAGGGAAAGCAGCTGCAATTAGAACTATACGTTAGACTGCACCCACCACACATAAGAACAAACCTCCCCTTGACTTAGGCAGTAGCTCTGCTGTGGCAGAAAGCAGAAAGCTGGGGGTTTTCCTTCCATTCTAGATGTTGCACCAAGGGCTTGCACCACGCATGCAGCATATTTTCAAGGAAAAACCTTTCAAGGAAGGTTTTCTCAGCAGAGGAGCCAACAGCAGACTCCTCCAGGCTGGGATTTTACCCTGATCTCTCGCTCCTCACTATTTATTTAGCCTGAACCGCTGCCACCAGCGCTGCTGGGCTCTCTGGTCAGCTGCCAGCAGAGCAGGTCCTTCAAACACTGCATCCCAGTGCCCATCAGCCACCCGCACTGCTGCCCATGGAGCCCTCTCCTGTGGCTGCGGGTTCTCCAGGGCTGGATGGCAAAGCCTGGCAGCCCTCGTTCTCCTCCTGCTGCCACAACTGGCTTTGTTCACCAAGGAGAGGACCAGACGCCGTCCCTTTGGCTTTCCTGCCTGTTACGAATCTAAATTCATCGTTGCAGGGAAATGAAGCAGCTAACAGGCTGTCCTAGCAAAATCCAATCCTGCCATAAGATCGGAGTTTCTGGAAAGATGGACTGGAAAAGGTCCTGCAGCCCGATGGGAATTCAGGCTGAGTTAAAACATTAGTGTTTGATTTTATCAATTAGCCGAACAACATTAAACACTTTCATACAGCAAGGACACATATGGAATGAAAAAAATGCAGCAGATGTGCAATGCTGCTTAATATGGCTTTTAGCTTAATTTGTCTCATTGCAGAAATCTGTAATTCTCATGGTTCCTGAACACCAGCTACTGATGTAACCTGTTGTCCTTCCCTTTTTTTTTTGGTCCAAAAAACCCCCAAACCAAAACAATTACTATTATAGCACTATTAGCTTTAAGGATTTACAGCTTTGCTTGTTTCACAGCAGAGATCAGAAGTAATATAATTTGCTCTGGGAAAACCTCCTCATATCCTTGCAAGCCTCTGTAGGGCATTTCATATTGCAGTCCTCTACAGGTTCCCCATGCAGCCCTTTGGAGGAAACAGGTTATATGTACATTGCTATGAATGAGCTGGACAGAGACTCACGTTTGAGTGAAATCTCCATCCCACCACACCCACAAAAAGCAGAGAGAAAGCAGCAGCAAGATGCAAGGAGTTGGCACGCTCCCTTTTCCCACCACCTACATGTGATAGAGGAGGGGTTTAGCACATCATCGAGGAGCATCCACAAGAATGTAGATCTTGCCAAGCCCCAAAAAATGCAAAATTTCATTCCTGCAGCTGTGTGAATACCAGAAAAGTCACCTAACTGAGGATGGGTCTTGATGCTCCCTTTCCAGACCAGCAATTCCTCTCAGTTCTGGTTCTCCGCATTTTATCCAGAAGAGCTCTGGTAGACTTCAGGACTACAGGTTTTCTAGCACAAATGCATGAAATGAGTTATCTATAGATTCTTTATTTTGCAAAACTACCTGAGAAGCATGCACTGGGTCTCCACGAGGACAGCAGTGCCCTGCTGACCACCCACTGCAGGTAGAAAGCCCATAACACCATGTGAGGGAGGGAGGGAGGTGTCCACGGCCAGCATTGCTGCAGCAAGGAGAGCTGACCCCAAGCAGACGTGCGTGGTTTATACCCTACTGCTCTTCCCAGCAAAAGGATTCAGGCTTTTTTCTTACAGAACAGAGGAGGTGGGAACTGAACTTGCAGAACCAGCACCTTTTCCTACGGAACAAAGTTTTCTGTCCTGGCAGAAATAAAGACATTTCCACCAACTTTCAGGGGTCTCATGCTTTGCTCGTATCTACTCTGATTCCTGGCCAGGCATCCACCACAACTAAAGATCTGTTCAAAACCACAACCTTTCCAAATCCCCATAAAACTGTCCATTCTGAGACATCTGACCATTCAGTTTCTTTTATTTCCTTCTTTCTTTACACAGTCTCTCCATGCGTGCCTCTAATCACACATGCACATTTTGTGCATGCTATGTATGTGTATTACAGATCTCTAACACTCAAAGAAGTTTATTATTTATTTGAAAAGTTGTTCTGAAGGAATATGCATTATACTGGGGAAGTAATAGTGTGAGTCTATACATAAACACCAACAGACACGTACACCTTAGCACGTCTATGTATGTACATACACAACAAACCTGTGAGATGCTCATTAGCTAAATGCAGAACTCAGTGCTGTACCCTTTCCTCGCTGTGCTTAAGGGTATAAAATTAAGTCCAGGAGTTTAGAGACACTTTTATTGCTTTAACAGCAGCAGAAACAGCACAACCTTGTGTCCCGGCTTTGACACAGACGTTAATTTTCACTTGCAGCTGTGGCAATTAGAAAGTGTACTTAATAGAGTGTCATGTTAATTGTTGCAGAGTTAACCAATTTCTCCATTTAATTGTCAATTGATTAACCTATTGAAATGGTAAGTGACTCAGTTTCCTTCCAGAACAAACAGCAGCTACATATTGTAGCTTCATCCAGCTGGAGGGGGTACTGTGATTTGCTCAGACTCAATGTGCTGGTATTTTTCTACACCTCCCTGAGCTTTTAATTAGATGAGCCAATTTTACATGTATTTGTCTGCTGGAAAGGTTATCTGTGCTGGAGCTGACCTGCGGAGACAAGGTTGAGCCTAGCGGTCTTAATAGAAAAGGTTTTCAGCTATGACTGCTGTACTTGATTGCATTGTAATGGTAATTAACTTGAGACTTTGCCTCCCTCAATGTTTTTTTGTAGCCTTAACTATGCAATGAGATGTTTCCTCTGTCATATATATGCACTTATTAAGCTCTCATTGGATTCTAATATGCATGCAAATAGTCAAGAGTTTCTTAAGGCTAATACTACACTATGTAGATTGTAGTGCCATTAAGTCACTACAAAGATGTACCCTGCAGCAAACTTATACGGCTCGTTTTCCTGCACGTATGTGCAAGGGCTTGATTTTTCATTTTTGTGCTTTTCTTAAACCTAAAGGAGGAAGAATTCCCTCTACGTAGTTTTGCTCCTTTTTATCAGAAGGATACTCCACACGTCACATTTGAACGCTTTTTTCTTACAGAACGAGCCTAAAAATGTTCTTGTGCCCTAAAAGGAAGATTGTGACGTCTGCAATTCAGTTTTTTCAACTTGGTTTGTAATCCATCCCCACCCCTACTCCTTTCTCCATGCAGCTCGTTTGAAAGCCCTGGGTATCTCCTGTGTTTCTGCATGTTCTTTTACAGTACGGCACTGTCATTTAATTACGAGACAATCCACCACAACTGAGCAAGCATTTTCATCATTGATGATGTTGGTAGCAGGCAACTGAGACAAAATGATTACAAACCTATGTTGCGCTCAATAGTCCTTTAGAGGATTTCTCTCTTAATAGCGCTGGCTCATTCATGTTTGGTTCAGTACATTTGTTCCTTAAAAAAGGCATAGATTAGAAGAGTTTCAGGGTAGGTTAATAACTCAACTGAAAATGGCTGCTTGCATTGTCAAAGTCTGTTCCTGCAGTTGCCTGGTGCTTTCTTCAGTTCTTCCACACTGCAGCTTTGGCCCAGTTGGTAAACAGCTTAAGTCCAGACATCTTTTCATTCTCTGCGCAGCGGATTGAAATAAAAATGCATATAAGTGGCGACTGACTGGCGCTGGCCTGACAATAGCCTGTAACATTATGCAAGGGTATTTACATAGGAATAAGGCCTTGGTAAAGAAGACAGGGGCAATTAATGACTAGGGCCACACATATAAGGAAAGTTTGTCCAATCCTTTCTTCAATAAAGATCTTTTGTAAAGTGCTATGGAAACTCATGGAGGCCCCCAAACAGATTAGGAGAGGAACTTTTGTGGTGTGGTTTGTTTTTTTTTTTTATACTTCGAGTTAAAAGGGCCAAATTTTGTAAAGGTAAAATGTAATTCTTCTGCAGTTTAGATTTTTTTCTACTGTGACTCCCCCACATCCCTTTCCCCCCCTCCCCCCACCCACAAGAATCAGTTTTGTGCAGCTAATTTCATTGGAGGAAGCATGGAAAAAAGAAAGAAAGCGAGTGGTGTGCCTCAGCTGGGGAGCGTGGTGGAGGCACAAGGCTTGCAGGAGACCTGTCGCAACGCTTGACTCCTTCTGCTCATACAGGTTTGGCATTCAAGCTAATTTGTAAGCATTTAGGGCCTGATTCTGATCCCCCTTTCACCACAGCCGCTCACTGTCGAAGCGCTTCCCAGCAGAAGCAAGGTGGGGATCCCACCAGCTGGATTTGACCCTTTTTCCACTCTTTTATCATGGTGGATTTGGGCATAAGTAATTCTGACAAAACAAGGAGCCCCACATCCTGGCTTGGGTTGCAAAGGTGGAGCATCTTTGGGGATGTAGAATTTAGCCCAGAGGCCTCACCCCACCAGATGAGATGCTCTCCCTGAGGGTGACAGGCAGGGGAGCGTTTCCACACTTCCCTGCAGGGCTCATCTCAAGGCTTGCAGATACCGACAATGAGTCTGTTTCCCTGGGGGACCCCAGCCCAAGTCACCATGGAGCAAGGACAGCAAAAAACTTGTAGACGATGAGGCCTACTCCGATGGCCAATGAGTCCTGCTCCAGTGACCGATGAGGCCTGCTCCAGCGGCACAGGCTTGAGACTTGTATGGCTACACCGAGGGCCTCGTTTTCCATGGGTGACCGTGGCACATCTGTTGATGGCAGCTTGAACATGTCCACAGCAGTTGAATGGTTTTGCTTTCAGGCTCTTCTGTTGGTGTTCAGAGACTTTGCTCTTGTTCCCATGACTGGTAGAAGACCCCAAGTTGGGTTGATGCTGTAATTTTTTAAGTACGCTCTTCAGAAAGCTGTAGGTCTCTACTTTGAAAGCAGAGCAGGGATCCTAGTGCTAAACCCCTCATATATGTTCAAGGACTCAAAACTTTGGTGGGCATCAGTGAGGAAAGCTCCACTGGTCTCTCTGCAGTTCTGCCTTGTTTTAAGGCATTTGATGATCTACTCACTGAATCTTTTCCTCTTAGAGATTTTTATAGCAGAATGTAACTTGAGAGAAAAATACACTTCCTGGGGACACCAGTCATGCTGCTTGCTTTACTCAAAATAATTTAAAAGATCAGCACTTCCATGGGAATTAATTCCTAAAATGCTTGCTGGATGTTGAAGAGGGGGGAAAAAATGTTAATAAAACAAATGTGTGGCTGCTATGAGAGGAGTGTGCACGGAGTAGAGAATGTGATTCTACTTCAGCCCTGGAAAGCTGCAGAAATCAATGCTTCATTCAAGGCTATTGATCAGTACTAAATTAATTAGACTTCAAGGCTTATGGCAGTTGATAAGACAACTTGTTAATTTAGTCAATGATAGTGTTTTCCCTAAAGCAGCAAATACCCTCTTTCTCGGAAAAGACATTTCTAGCACTTGCTACTCGACATCTTTCCCCCTCTTTTATTTTTTAAAAAAATTCACTTTACATTTAAATTAAGATAAGAATTGGACGGGGGAGATGCTTCCATTTACCCCTATTTGCCTTCTTTTGCTCTAACGTGGAAGCGGGTCGTTGATAACATCTGATGTAATTTAATAGGACGGCAGCATAACATTTAGCTTCTTCAACCCTGGCCCATTGACGGCGATGTTCATTTGGGAAAGCTGCTGGGGGAAGGAGGAGGAGGGAGCAGACCCGTTTTCTAACCATGTTTTTAAAATGGCCAGCCCAGGGCTCCTTCTTCCCAGGCGAGGAGGATGCTCGTGGCCGCTGACAAAGGCATGAGCACTGCCGGTGCTGCAAGCCATGAATGAGACGAAGGTATCCCAGAATACCCCGGACATCAGGCTGTACTTCCTGCTGGCTGGGAAGGACAAAAGGACAAAGCCGAAGGAGTGCCGGGGTCCCACCACCAGCTCTTGGAGGCACCAGTCTGCTACCAGCAGCACTCCAACCCTCGGAGAATGCTAATAAGCCACTGAAGAGCTCGGCTTTCCTGCCATAATTCTATAGCGCCGTCGAGGACCCCATAGTGTTCACTAAATAAAGACAACTAATTGAGAATTTTTTGCACATTTTGCTCTGTGGACTTGTTGTTCAGGCGGTTCGTTGGGGAGAATGTCCCCCTACTGACAACAGGGGCCGATTGTTTTGGCAGCCGCCGGGTTAGCGTGAGTTCCCGGCTCTGGGGCTGACTTTCCAAGTATGACAAAAATGTTTAATTTTGGATTTTTTTTTTTTTTAATTATGTGGCTGGGAATTATTTTGGCTTCGTGGAGAATAGGCCGTCTGGTGTTCGTGTAGAAAGAATATTGCTGGCAGAGTTTCTCAAAATGAAACCTTTGGTCTTTCTCTCCCTTTATTTCCCCTCACTCACTCTTTTTCCCCCTAAGTTTTTTTTGTTTTTTTTTAACTGTATTTTCTATGGCGAGGCCTACATTTTTGTGTCTGCAGGTGACACTTTGATTGAAACTAAAATTAATAAATCAGCTGAAAAGCTCACACCTACAGCTCACAGCAGGGCCTTGAAAACACGGTTATAAAGGGAGCTTTATGCCCTTGTGTAAAGAAGGAATAAATTACAGAAGCACTTGTTGCCCTTGGACTCGATTTTGCTTTGCAGCCTGGTATCTTATTTTTGGAGCTTATTGTTAATCAACAGGTTCCTTGTAGGTTTAGCAGGTGACTTTGCTATTAATCTCCTATTTGACCACTATGGCATATTAATGAGGCAGGATTCTGGATGTGGCTATGTCTCCAGCACGAGGAATTAGTTTAAAAGGTGCACTCTTTACTCAATTGCCCACAGTTAACGATGCTGCAGCCCAAATGCAAAGTAGCATTTTCTACAGCTTGTGTAGCATTAAGAGTGTTTTACTAACATTATGTTCCTCACTGTGCTTTTCTTCTGTTGTATACTTATTTCTTCTCCATGGAGGGCTATTATCAGGCTTACTGGTCCTTCCTTCTTTTCATGTTTTTGGGGGCTTTCTTCATTTTGTATTCCCCTAACAAAATAAAGAAATTACATATAAATGACAAAATGATATCCTTTCCTATTAACGTGCACCTTGGTTTTAATTAAACAATTTTGGTGTGCTTTGGAGGGACCGTTGGATTTAAATGAAACGCTCGGCTCAACGTTTCTCTTCAAAACTAGCTTAATAAATGTCATTATAAAGTGCAGGAATTCAATCAGCCCCATTTCACCTTGTATTTTGGGTCTGATTTAAGCTTGGAGTGAGGATACCTATAGCGGTAGTTTAAGAACATAAAGAAAAGCCGAGGATTTAAGTCTTAAATTTGTAATTACAAAGATCTGCCGAAATACATAATATTATGAGACGGGCTACAAAACACCCCAGTGGAAACAACAGCTTTGTTGTAATACAGTAATTTCCACATTCCAAGGAACGTGCTCTGCCATAGATGGTTATTATCGGTGTTCCCTTTCATAACTTTCAGACGTGTGGTCTACCTCCCAAACAGATCCATTTTCCGATTTAAATCAGCACTGCCAGGCTTATGCATGCAGATTCTCAGCATTTTTTTTAACAAGGACTCTTACACTCAACGGCATGTTTGTGTCAGGTTAGATGTCAGCCTGGAGTTTTAGCCTGAACCGTAAAATATCTGTCTCTTATGGATTAAGGTCAAAGATATCCGGTTACTATAGCTTGGTATTTCGGTATTCCTTTTCTTTCTTCATTTTTAATTGGGGTATCTATAGTATAAAAAAAAAAAAAAGACAGGAGAAATGAGATCTGCCAGTGAGTGTATTTAGGAGCAAGAAGCACAGGTGTTGCTGACACCTTCACTGCAGCAGCAAGGGCTGGGTGCTGCTCCCTCTGCCTCTCCCAGAAACACCCGTGGAGGGAGATGTACAGCTCAAGTTCAAAGTAACAATAAAATTTATATCAATGTTTTCAGAAATCAACATCAATTTATGACATTTCAGGGTGCTGTGACATGGGCTGGGGTCCCCACTGACCCAAAACGCTGTGCTGGAGTGAAACATCCAAGCCAGACAAGCTTGGTGGCTTTGGGAAAAGGCTCAGTGGGGACAAATTACGAGGGGAACACAAAGGTCATTGGTAGACCTCACAGAGCCCTAGCTTTAGAGCAGGTGGGATCATGGTGAGTAGCCAGACACAGGCTCAGAAGCCTGGATGTGCCTGGAGGTGCTCCCAAGGCATGGTGCATCCAGAGCCAATGTCTCCCAATGTGTCCCAGGCAGAGCAAACAGGCTCAGGTGGGACATTCACAACCCAATGGCTTCGTTCATTAAAGCCAACACACATTCTGTCCTGTCGCATGCCAATGAGTTAACAAACTTCACTTGGAAGGGGAAAAAGAAAAAAAGAAAAAGGAAGTTTTGAGCCCTGAGAATTAATACAGTAATAGACACTGACTTTATTTTAATTCGCTTCCCACCCCCCACCCCCCAGATATTCTTCATTGCAATCCTGTTTGGGAGGGTTCAAGGAAAAGTGGATTTTTACTGCACAGGCACAGACCCTATAAATCAGGATTTGTCATTAAAACACCGTTGAGCCCTTCACTGAAGTGGTGCGAGCAGGGGCTGCTCCAATGCCCATTTCTAAGCAGCAGCAGTTAATGCAACGCGGTTTGGGAGCCCTTCCCCTCCCCAGCCCCCATCTCCCCAAACTACTTACAGCACAAGGAGGTTTGAGCTTGTTTTGTCTTTTCACAACTTAGCAAGATCAGACACATTTCTGCAATGCATATGCAGATTTTACCTCTTGTTACTTTCTCTAATGAGCTTTCACTTAATCAATTTGACAGTAGCCTTTCTTCCTTTTTGCTTCGTATCCACTAGGAAAGTATTCAGGAAAAAGTGTTAACAGTTTCAAGGGGTATTAGCAAAATGAAATGGTGGCACAGCCAAATTTAGGAAGATCGCAGGAGTGTTTTACAGAAGGAAAAAATAGTTAAAATCGGGGATGTGGATTTAACAAGAATGTCGGTCTAGGAAATGAGCAGGATTGCAGACATCACTCTTATTTCCCTGTAAATCATTTAAAAAGATGGTAATAATGAGCAGAGAAATCCTGATTTTGTGTAATTATGTGGATTAAAGAAACAAGCACTTTTCCTGATACTACGTAAACCTTGCAAAAATAACAATCTCCTCTGTAACGAGCTATTGAGTGGTGGCCCTAGCTACGGCCAGCCATTGGGACGGGGATGCTGGGGGTCCCAGTGACCTGCAGAGCCATGGGAGGGGATCTGCAGAGCCCCCATCAATCCTACACACCCGGCTTATCAAAGCCCTTTCGTATTTGTTCCCGTGTGGGCTGGGCTGGAGGGGAATTTGACAACAAAACCTCTGCAAGAGGTGTCGGGGTTGGAGCACAATTGTCCCAGGGAATTGCCACCGATGTAGGGACCTTGCATCTGGGTGAGCCAGCGCTTACGCGTTCAATGTCACCACTAAGCTGTGTCATCGCTGAGGGCATCTCAGGCATTAAATTCGTAATAGCAGAGTGACCAAGGAGTGCTGACACATCCTCTCTAACAAGGAACGTGAACTTTTAGCTGGGGCTTTTGGGAGAGTCACAGGATCTGACCACGTGCAGGGAGTGAGACTGCGCCTAAGGAAAAGGTTTTCCTTTGTTTTCATGGGAGATCCATGGCCTGAGGCGATGGAGGGTACAGCCTTCACTGTGGGTTCTCAACCCTGGGTGCTAACACACTGCTTCTCAGCTAAAAATCCTCACCCCTACTCATTACTGAGATGGAGAAAGAAACAGAGAATAGTATTGGCATGTGGAAATTCTCCTTTGAACTGAAAATAAAATCTCCACTAAGTTTGAGTTAATCTTACCAGGGAATTGACCTTCATGGGAAGCCCCTCACTGTGTGATAAATCTTTCAGGTGAGAGACATGGCTGTGGTTAGGGGATGTAACGAAGGACATGGGGCACCTAGGGCCTGCTCCTCACAGTGGCACAGGTCTCCTGCATGACCTCAGGTGGGTCTCCCAGCATCCTTTCCTCACGTGAAAATCAAATCTGTTGGCACTGACTCTAGTTTTCAAACCAATTGCCTGCAAACGGATTGTGCCCCAATAAAAGCTCCAAGTGCCCGCTTCAACAAGCAGGGTGCTAATGGCATTTTTGGTATTTTGGCATTATTTTGCCCACTTCTAAGTGTGGTGTTCAGACCACATGTCCTCATCAGGAGAAACAACACGGCCTTGTGGAGCTCGACCTTGTGGGTCTGCGCTGGGAGACACAAGGAGCCCAGGGAGGCTTTAGCTGGGCTTTGCTTTCCTGGCACTGTTTCCACGCTGAAAGAGCGGACCTTGCTGCTGCAGAGTCAGTGTGTGAGCTCCAACACGACTTTTCCAAAATCACCCTTTTCACGTATTTTGTTATTATCTTATTTTAAAGCCGGGGTCCAAAACCTTTAAATCAGAGGCAATTTTGTTTTCCTAGCTGTCAGCAATATTTTGGCTATTTTAAGAATGTAGGACAGGGTTAAGGATTAGTACCAGCATTTCTTTTCTGTGTATCAGAGCTGCTTAGCAGTAATTAATTAGGACATTGGGTTTTGTACTCTTGGTTCAGGTCATTTGCCTATGAGGAGCTCAAGCCTTTTACAAAGGCACGCTGCATATGTTTCTGGGTACCTTTTTGAGAGAAGATTTAAATTGGCCAGATGAATAATACTTTGCTACAAGTGTTTTGCCCTAGGCAAAAAAGGTTTTCTTCATATTATCATTGCCCGGAGCTGGAATCCTCAAGCTTGATGTGACTGGTGTTATACTGTCACATGGCAATGATGTAAGAACAGGAGCTCTCTGTGTCAGACAAATCTGGATTTAGGGGAATTATAGCAGATGTTGCAAAATGGCAACAGTTTAGCAAGTTCCTTTCATCCCACAGTTGGGAGGCAGGTCCACAAAGTACCCCCAGACAGAGAAGAATGTTATCTTTGATCCCTTTCACTCCAGGGCAAGGAGGCTCCACCCGTCGAGGGATGCAGCGGGGCTGGAAATGAAAATAAATTTACAGTAGCTGTTTGTTTTGCAATATGGAAATCGGCCATTATTTATTCATGCTGTTTGCCCAGACATGTATAAAAGATTTTATTGGGGGGGGAGCGCGTATTGTGTGCTATAAACAGATTAGGGCATTCAATATTAAGATTAATGGCATGGAAAAACACTTGGAAATTTGTGAACGTTGAGATTACAAGCCTTGCAGCTCCTCTCCACCACATGTACACGCACAGTGGCATGGTCCTAGCTTTGTGCCAAGGAAATGAGAAAGGAAGGAATATTACAGAAAAGGAAAAAATTATATGTTATGTTATTCTTTGGGGTTTTTGGTGCAGGTTAATGGAAGAAATTAGAGATGTCTCCATTTGTCTGCTCTGTTTATGACAAGAAAGCATTGCCTGCAGTGAACAAAACACGCCAGTGGGGCACTATTCATAATTGTTTTCATGAGTTTAAATCTGATTGGAATTTGGTCAGAATCTGTGGGATTTTTCTTAAATTGGTCTGCTCATTGGGAGGGAAAAAAAAAAAAAAGCATTTGGTGACAGGTACAAAACCACCCCAGATTTTGATTAGGTTTTAAATGAAAAAAACTCCTTCCTACCACCTGACAGCAGCATGGGCTCAGCCATGGAGGGCACTGGCACTGCTCACGCTGCTCTGGCAGAGCACAGCCTCTCCTCAACGCACTCATGGCCACAGCAATGGCTTTTGAGAGGAGGACTCCAGGTTGGCTCAGTTCAGAAGGGTATTTGAGTGCATGCTCCAGGTATTAAAGTCATGATGCTGTACTTTGGGCCTTCAACTTAAAATCTGCCCAGCCTTTCACTTCTGCTTGAATTCTTATCTAGTCCTGTAAATGGCACACCCTACCTCCCCCATACAGGAGGAACAGCTGGAGAAAATGGCAGCAGTCTTCTGCTGAATGTTTCCATGAGTTCCCACAGTCAAGTGGGTCTCCTGCACGTGAGATAAGGGTAGGAACAAGCTGACAGACAGCCAAAGTGTTCTCTGACCACATTGGTGGCCTTTCAGTGCCATCTTAGGGAAAGTAACCCCAAGCAGTTCTACCCATGGAGAAATCTTTTTGTTTTCCTATTTCCAGCCTTTTTTCGGTGCCCCAAACCAGAGGAGACCTTGCAGCAGCCACACTGGAGTGATCCCAGCACCCTCTTTCTCCCTCTGCCCACTGGCCTGCACCAGGGGTGTTTCCAGCCCTGGATCCCCAAACCAAGGTGCTTTTTGCAAGGCCAGGTCCTAACCTTGGTCACTCCAGAGGAAATTGTCTTGCCCTTGTCTGTCTACCAAACTGCTTGTGCAGGCACATCTGCCCCTGGGGAGCAATAAATCCCATTCCTACAGCTCTTGGTCCATTGGTAGAAGGCTCTTGGGGTGACCATGCAACAACATCTTGACCCTGTTGTCTTCTACATGACCCAAACCTTCCTCTTGCAGAACAAAAGCCCTGTGAGAGAAAGGCTGCAGCCAGCACTTTGCCAAGCACAACAGAGTCTGGCTTAGCCAAAGCCTTTAATTGTTGCCATCCTGCAAATATCACTCACAGCAGCTCAATGCCACCACCACGGCACAGCCAAAAATCACTGCAGCACGCTACAGTCATAGCACAGCAGTGGTCACACCGCTTATGGCCTTGATCACATGTGCAGGGTGTATAAGGAAAATATGGGATCAGCTGACGTTCCCATTCAGGATGCCTAATCTGGCCTACACTCAAAATGGCACTGGCTAAAATTGGTTTTCTATTGATTTAAGTTCACTGGCACAAAGCCCTGTGTAGACATTCTTAAATGGGTTTAAAAATGGCTTATCAATTTAGCTTAAGACACTTAGTAGCTAAACTAAGCTAAATCGGCATAAGCCAGGTTTAAATTGATTTATGATGTCCACAAAGAGTTTTGCACTGGTTTAACTAAATTGCTTTAAAAACACACCGCCACTTTAGCCATCAAAAGTGAGTGCCTAAGAGTGTAAGGATTTAGGGTAAATGTCTTTAAAAGTGAGGAGCTTATGCCCTTTTTCCCTAAACAGACTTAGTCTTTTCGAAACCAGAAACTACCCTTTGTCAATGCTACTCCCAAGTGCCAAAAAAGGGAAAGGGTCAGATCCTCCATGGGGTAAATTAGGGAGATATCCCATTTTGCATCAGCTGGAGGGAAGCCAAGCCCAGCCTCAACATTTTAAAGGGAAAATAAAATCGCCTGAAATCCAGGTTCATATTGGGTGTTGCACTATTTTTTTCTGCTAGGTTTTCCTTTACCTCCTCAGGCATAGCTAGCAGTTATCTGCGACACGTATCTTCACATATATTCACATACATCCACATACATTCACGGAATCACATCACCACCCGCAGCATCCTGAACCCCACAGTAACTCCCCCACTTATGCTGATGGCTATGGACAGAGTTTGGAAGATGTTTCAGTGCTAGCAGCCACATCTGTTGTTTCCTTGCTTAATGATTTGTAGTTAGCCAAAATAATAGAAAGCAGGCAGACCTTTTTAATGTTGGCTTGCTTGACATGAGCCTATCTGAGTCAAAATGTTTATTCTGCCGCGCTCCCGCTAGCTCTGGAAATTCGTGTATCTATACGTATTTGTGTGTTTTGCTTGACTAGACACAAATTATGCTCTCAACTGGAAATATCACAAGTGTAAATAATTTGGGGATGTAAGTGTCTGAGCGAGACTCGTGTAAAAGCTATTTGTTCTATGGATTTTGATCTCCAAAGTTTAAAATATGAGCAAACTTTTCATTAAGGGTTTTGCCATTTGTTTGAACACTCCTGTCGTAATTGGAAATGCAACAATTGTTTAAAAGTGGCATTGTCCATGAAAAGATTTAGTGAGGGATGAAGAAATTTCTTGAACCTAAAGACATAATCTGGTGATCCAATTCTCCCCACTGTGTCCATTCCCGTGAAACTCCATTTACTTTCTCCTCTCCGCCACCAGCTCCCCGCATCCCACCTAGCCAATCCTCTAGGTTTCCCACATTGTTTCCCCTTTTGTCTTTTCAGTCCAAACAGAAGAACAACAGACAAGGTTTCGAAGGGCAGGGAGCATCAGGGGCTGGAAGAGAATGGCTAAGATGAGGGTCAGAGTCCTAGCCCTACTGCCAACAGTTACCAGGGTTTGTGCTGCCTGGCTGGGCAGTGTTCAAAGACTTTGCTGGGCTTTGTTCCACTGTGTAGGGATTAGGCCTGGCGGTCTGAGAATTTGCCTTCTAATTAAAAAGGATAAAAGATAGAAGTAGCATTAGACTAAAACATAGCAGTGATACTTCACAGGCTTTTTTTTTCCTTGCTTTTTTTTTTTTTTTTCAGTCACAAGACAACGCACGAAGTTGTCAGGTTGTTATATTTCTTTTGTTTCCTTTGCATGTTGAGAGAAAAAAAAAAAAGGGAATAAAGAGAAGGGAGGGGAGGAGGAAAAGTTTTGAAACTCTTCCCAGCTGTTCCATATGGTGAGGGAAGGCTGCATTTCATGCACGACTCCTGCGTGCTCTGCTAGCTGGCCATTGCACGTATCGGCGAGGATTACCCCAGCTCCTGATCACATCCTTTAGTGCTGAACAAAAAGGTGAGGGAATTCCCCACGTCACCCTCCTCGGCCAAAGGAGTCTACGAGAAACACGGATTTCATGTTTCATGAAACGTGGTTGGCAACTCTGCCTGTGGCAGAGGGTCGGAACTTGGTGGTCCTTGAGGTCCCTTCCAGCCCAAGCTGCTCTGTGATTCTATGATTTCTTCTTCCACAGCCTCTCCTTTAATTCTGTGCTCTCAGCTATTGTTAGGCACACCCCACAGCAGGTACCAACCTTTCCCCAAATTAATTAGGACGTATTATTTTACTCATGCAGTGTGAAAAACACCAGAGGTATTCGGACAGCCTCAGCTTACAGCACCCATTGAACTATCCTCAAAAACCTCGCGTCTGGGGAAGGAACTCGAGGCTGAATCCCCGCGTGGGAGTAATCCTATCTCCTGCAAAACCCCTGCTCAGGGCAGCCACTGGCATCCAGCCCCACGCAGGATGTGGAGGACAGGCGTGAATCCAGCAGGACAAGGGCTGCTGGAAGGAATCCTGCCGGGTACAGCTCCATCTGCCTCCAAAATTCACCCGGGCTCTGCAGACACGGAGCGGCACGAGGCGAGGACACCGCTGTCACCCTGAGACAGGAGCCGAGGTGAGCGGTTGCGTAAGGGCTGCTGATGGGATTATAGAAATTGCTTTTCAGAAAGGGGGGGGGTAAAAAAAAAAAGGCGGTCAGAGTTTCGTGGAAGATTTCAGAAGCTTTCAAAGCCACCGAGCTCGGGTTGCACGCGAGGATAAAGGAATGCCCTTTTGTTCCCACACATCTCCTGTTACGTCATGAGGAGCTGAGTTTCTTCGGAATTTGGGCTGGATTTGCATGCAGTAAATAATTTGGAAGAGACAACAGAATGGGTGAAAATTACAGCGGAGAGATGCTGCACTTCCTAACACAGCATCCTGATGGGAAAGCATTTCTAGCAGGAAAGCATTCCCCTCGTTACATTTCGGCAAAGTTTTCCCATAAAGATCCTTTTTATCCTGTGCAATAACGAGGGAAGCAGGGAGAAGCCTTACAGGCATCGCTTGGGCAAACATGTTGTTGTCTTCAACAGAAATAAGCGCTGTCAGACTGCTGTGAGTTAGCTCGAAAGCAATACTAATGTGGCAAATTACCCCATTGATTTTAGGCAGGGTTCTTCATTGATTTTTGCTTAAAAATCTGGTAGTATGATACAGCCCGGTGTGGCTAACTTCTTAATACCAGCGTGTTTGTAAAAGGTTGCAAGCTTGTGCTCCTGCAATTCCACTCAGTTTTAGGGACATGGAAATGCAATAAAATCTGCACGCTCTCTTCCAGATCTCAATGTCTGAAATGAGACCAGAGCTCCTTTTGGTGGATGGGAAGCCCATAGACTCAATGTCTCCCCAGGACAACATTCCCAGCCCGTGAGCCCCCCGGTGCCGTAGAAGCTTGGAGGAAAGGCAAAGATGCACCTCGCATCCCAGAAGATGGGTGATAAAGGGGAGGGGGAGCCCAGTTTGCTCCATTTTTTGGGGCGAGCATTGCTGCTCAGCCAGATTTTTCAGCTCGTTTTGCTGCAAGGAGCAGGGACAAAAACCCCTCGGAGGCTTCAGGCTGCACACATCGCCATCAGGCAAACTGAGGAAAGGATTTTACAATTCCCCTTCCATAGGGTAGAGGAAAAGACGAGGGATATAAAGAGGAATTCTGTATTATTTAAACGATGAATTGGAAAAACAATTATACAATTATATTTCTAAAGTGTGCTGGAAGCACTCAGGGGCTGCTGGAAGCCCCAGAGGAGGTGTGCAGGAGGGGAGCTTCCCTACTGCCCTCCACCAAAGGAAGGAGATGGTGGAGGGGGGGAGGGGGTCTATATTTGAAAGAACGCTCCTAATATTTGCATGATTGTCAACGAAAATATTTTTAAAGGCCAAACGAATATTCATTTATATTTATTTGCTTAATCTAATGATCTATTGTGATTCCCCCTTTCATCTATTCTTCCCTTGATGAGTGTGTGGCACTCCCATTAAGATTAATAGCGGTTTCACATGCACAGTCAGGGGAGATTAGACCCCTGCCCCGGCCTCCTGCCAGCCCCATGTATGTCTTTGGATTCAAGCTCTGAACCCTCGCTGATGGCAGTGAAAGCACCATGTGTACAAAGAGGCCCGATCCTGCCCAGGGCTGAGCATCCCTGGCCAGCTGAGCCTGGGCTCAGCGTCTTCCCAAAGCCATTTGTTATGCCCTGGGTCTGGGCTGCCTGCAGAGCGTGTGTTTCTGTGGGGTTACTCTTTATGTGAGCAAGAAGGTGATTTTAGGGCAGCCTGGTCCAGCACAGCATATGGGGACTGGGGTGGGGTGTGCTGGAACCAACAGCAATTTTTTCCAGCAAAATAAGAGATGTAAAAATTGCCTCCGTATGCACCTTTCAGCATCCTTCTACACAAACTGTACGCATAGAAACTAATTTTTGGGATCAACTCTCTTCTTTCTGGCCTCATAATGTGAAATACCTCCACCATCACACAGATTGGCCAAGAGATGGATGGGAGCCACCTGGTTTTATAAAATAGATCTAATAAATGGTGCTCCTCTGCAGCACAGGGTCTGCCCCAAAGCCATGAGAGACCTCTTGTCAGCTGCAATGGGATTCGTAGCACAGCGTTTCTTCCAGCAGCATGAGAAATGCTCTTGTTGCAAGCTGGGATCCCAGCATTTGTGGCTGCCAGGGGCAAGAAACTTCAGAATAGTCCTGGTGCAAAAGGCTGCTCCCAGGCCTAGGGCTGTGCAGCACCTGAGCAGATGAGGTTTGTGCTGTGTATGGGGTCTTGTTTAAGAAAACACAAATGGTTTTCTGTTGCTTCCTGATGAATTTTCAGCATCATTTCATTTGCAGGAGTTTACCAACGTACCCTATCACATCCTGACCCCATCAGAGTAACTACACCAGCTGCTGCGGTGCTTGAACCACAGCAGATTTGCTCCTGTTTCCCTGGTGCATGGTTGTTCTGGGAAGTAGTGACACATTGGCCAATTGCTATCAAAGCGTGCTGTGGCTTAGTGAAAATTGCCAGCATGGCCCCATGCCTCAGTTTCCCCAGGCACAGCATGTATGTGGTGCAACTTTTGCCTTTCCAGTTCCACCATAAGTGAAGCATATATAATAATAACACTATGAATAATTTTTACTGCTAATAATTTTTGCTGTCTTTAATGGAAGCATCTTTATGATGATCCTGCAAGACTGGGGCATTCCTTTTGCCCTAACAGCCCCTAAGGGCTGAACAACACCAAGATCCAGCCCCAGCAACACGACCAAAGTCAGACTTACAGAGTGCAGAGGAGCAAGAAAGTGAGCAGAAGTCAGAGGCTAACATGGAAACTGCTACACCATCTGTCCTCTCTGCTTGCTCAAAAGACACTTTGCAATTAGGGCATAACTGAGTATATGACATTGTTTTCCTGCACTGTATTCAAGCTCTGCTCTCACTCGTTATAATGAGCTCATTATTGATTTGTGGGGCTTCCCCTTTGAGCTTCTTTATCTTTCAAAACACGTAGCAAACATTCGGGCTATAAAATGGGTATTTACATCATGCTATACATATATATATATATCACAATATCTGTCATATGTTAGGATACACTGGATAGCCATCTTCTGCCAATATTTACAGGTATGCTGCAAAGTAAACATTTCAATAGTTCCTATTCAAATAGGACTGTAGCTGTTTACAGTATCAGGCATTAAATCTATTTGATTGATTGGGTAGATGTGAACAACTGATGATTTTATCCATTTATTCGATGCCTTCTTGAGCATTTTTATGGCAACATTTCCTATTTTGGATTTTCTAATAAGTAATAACAATAAAATGAACTTAATTGCTGCAATTTATGGCCGCAGCTCATGAGGTATTTAAATAAGAGAAAATAATCTGTAGAATTTCAGCTATTTCGGTAAACACTCGGAACACACACTTTAATCTCTCCAAGATCATTGTCCTTGTTCTAAGTGTGAGTTCCTAAAAAGCCTGTGTTGTGATTTGCTTTTATTTTCATTTTTGGCTTAAGCAATAGGCTTGGAAGTGGCAGCTCTGAAAACAGATTTCTTTATCCAGAAGCCAGTTTGGAGAGCATCCACACAGGCTGCTATTCTAAGGCACCATTTCGAAGACTGCCATCTCCACGATGGCATATGAGATGTAATTTAGTCTCTGTGTTAATTTAGCCCAGGGTCTCTCCTGAACAGAGAAGACTGGCTGTGCCAGATTGTGTTAAACTAGGGATGGTGCTTTTGTGATACGGACAACTGTCTACCAGGGATTGAGCTGAGACCACCAAACTACTTTCATTTAGATTCTCAATTTAGTCTTGAACCAAGGTCAGAAGGTAAATAGCCAGGGCTTTATCTTCCCAGCCAAGCTCCTGGTAGAGGGTCTCTTTGAAGTGGAGTGTGATCACTGGCGGTTTCAGAACTAATGTCCAAGACAGTGATGTATAATACATTTGCTTCCATTTTACATCTGCTGGTAGGATCGCAGGTTAATTTAAGAACGATTTCCCAAGAAAGGAGTGTTTCTGCCCAGTTATAATCTTTAAAAAAAAAATCTGAAATTAACTTGAGATGCCCTTTTGACACCCCCCCCCCTCCAGTGCATACGTGTTTTTTTCTGATTGCCAGTTGCTTTGGGTCTGATTCTGCTCTTACCGAAGTCAATGGCACCATTCATGTTTGCTGCAAAGAGTCAAGGCACTTTGAAGATGCTCCCTATGTTGGCTGGTGCTTGTGGCTGCACATCCACCAAGTGGTCAGAGGGAAGGAGATTTCTATTCACTAGAAGCACATTTTCTGCAATGACAGTGATAGCAGTGTTTGATGGACCCACTGCTCACACAGACTCTACGCTCATCCCTTGAGCCAGCCAAGACAAATCTTGCGCATAGGGACTCATTTGTGGGAAGCTGGTGATGGCAATTCTGCAGCCTTCCCATGTTCTTCCACTCACCTGTATCAACACATTTGTATTTCTTTAAAGGTTCAAACCACTGAATGTTCCTGCAAGGTCGATCCCAGGTCAGCTCCCAAATCCAGTTCACATCATTGCCCTCCAAACTGTTGTGCCAACACGGGTGCACATCCACGTGGGAAACTATGGCAAGTTGGATGGAAGGAGAGGATGGCCCCCAAACACCCTGCCTCTTTCAACTGTGCTACAGAACTTGCACAGACTGATTCCCCTTCTAGTCACGTGCCATGAGGACACACTTCATGTGGTTCCTCATCACAGCAATGCAGCCATCCTCCTGCCTGATAGCCCCTTGCACCAGATGTTGCTGCATCTGTTCTGGGAGGCCCCTGAGCAGGACCAGATCACATCTCAAGCTGGGGGAGCAGGAGGGTTTCATACACTGCCCTGGCACCAAGAAGTCTGGAGGGTTGTCTCCCTCACTCACAAAAAGCATCTTGGAGATGTCTACCCTGCAGTGGGTTGCCACGGCAAAGGGAACAGCCCGTGTTCAGCCAAGCCATGGCTCCAGCAGCATGGAAAGGGGAGCAAAGGAAAGGAGAACAGGAGGTGCCTTCAGAAAGGGGCATCATCCACGTACAGGGAGATGGCTGACACCCATGTTTTCCCCGCAAAAGGACACGGCAGGATGTTGCAGCTCAGTGCCCCTGTCTCAGAGCAAGTTCCTGCTAACCCAGTGCCAGCACTGTAGCACACTCACTGCTGTGTGCCTGTGCAGACCCTACCTCAGGCTGGTTCTCTGCATCAGCATCCCCAGTGCAGGATCAGCATCTGCAACAAAGGAAATGGGAATCGCTACCACTTTCCCTTCAGTGTTAGTGTTCTGCCAGGAAGGGCTACTGCAGAAGTGGATTTGTATCCAAATATCCCTTTTCATTGAAGTTTTCAGTTGAGTATACCTGAAAAGTGTTTCATTACGTGCCACAATTTCTTGATTAAAATAGAGCCAGGCTTCCCCTCACTGGGCTGGAAGTTTTATGACTAGCCAAGAAGTGCACTAGAAAGGAAACAAAGCCTTGCAAACTCCAGCCAGGGTGCCTAGACACAGAAGTATGCCATGCAGCACCCTCCCCCCGAAACTGCACCCAAATACTAATGGCCAATTCCTGTCACCACATGGCATGACATTTTGCAATACCTAAACACAACACAACAGGCTGAACTTGTACTTTCCTCTAGTAATTGTGGTGAACAGTGTAAGGGATGGATAAAACCAGTTTATGTTTAGATCCATCAAAAAAAAAAGACAATTCTGCAATAGACAATGACACCACAAAACAAGGCTGAAAAGCACCAAGAAGCCATCTAGTCCATTTCTCTGCCCCAGGGCAGGGTCACCTGTATTTTTCAGGCTGATGTTCGTCTAACATGACGTTAAAAGCCTTCACAACCCCTCCAGGCAGCCTGTCCTAGCACTGAACCGTTCCTATGCATGGGAAGTGCTTAACGTCTAAGCTCCACCTCAGGGCTGCACCTGATGCCCTTCCCTCTTTGCCCTAACCTCTTGGACATGGAGAACAGACCCACCCCCTCACAACACCTCTGGACATGTTTGACAACTGCTGTCATCTCATCTCTCCTTTTGTGACTCTCTGCTCCAAGACAAACTTGCCAGGACTCTTCCCATTCTGACCCTCTGCTTCGGTGTAGCTGCGGTCCCTCTCCCATAACCACTCTCTCTGCCATCCCCATCCACAAAGACAACCACCAAGCAGAACTGGGGAACATCCCTGAAGGTCTCTATGCAGGACAATCTTCCTTTTTGACAGCAGTTATAACAACCTGTGTCCAGTGAGGTTATCTGACCATATATACATATTAAAGAATTATTCTTCAAACATTATTCCACTGTTTTGAACGTCTTGTCAGATCTGCTTTGACTACCAGAGTCATGCAAGAACTCTATTGTGTGTTATTTATATCACAGTATCAGTGGCTCCACCCTGTGAAGTGGATATTTAAGAAAAGACGTCCCTGCTAAAAAAGTGTGTGATCCCCATCTTAGGGAAACTGACAGCAAATAAATCCAGAGGAAGGACTGGTCCTTGACTTTAAAAGGCCTGCATTTCATTCTCAGTGCTAGAACTTGCCAGAGTAGTCTTCAAAAAAATAAGATGCTTCTGGGGAAGATTCACACCCGTTGTTTTGGATCCCCAGGACAGGTGTGCATGATGCTGATTGGCAAATGGGAGAAGTTCTACCTCCTGCAGGTGCTCTGAAAGTCTCTGCTTCTGTCCAGTAACTATACAAGAGACTTAAGATAGGTGCAGTGAGCATAGAGCCTGGGAATCCCGTCTGTAAAACAAGTGAAGAATTAATAAGCTGAAGACGACGAGGTGCTCCAATGTACAACCAACGCCGTGAAGGGCTGTGCCGGGTCACTGCTCTGCAGCTGGGGGTAGTGACCCCAGCACACAGAGAGCACGTGTTTGACCAGGCCCCTGACCACCCAGCTACCCCTCTTCTCCAGGTGTCAAGGCTGTCACTTCTAGTACATGTCATCAGCAGAAAGATGAGTGTTGAAGTCACGGCGTGTCTACGCTGTAGTGCGGAGCCACCCAAGCTGGCTTCATCCCTGCTAACTGCAGCAGCGGAAGGGGAAGGCTATGAAGCACAGCTTATTAACAAGGCTAACCTACCTCCCCACTCCAACTAATGTGCCTGCATAAATTTGACATAAATGGCTTTTACACCACCCATCATTAGAAGTTCCTTGGCCAGGTGGTGGTGGAGATGGAAGAGAGAAGCAGGCCTAGCAGGGCTCTGGAAGATGGATGGCGGGATCCAGTACCTAAAAACTGAAGTTAGACTCACTGAGCCTTATTCTGGCTGCCTGAATTTCCTCCTGGATGAGTCTTGGCTCTCAGAAGCACCAGGCCAACAAGCACCTCCAGACTCCAGCTCTAGGGTGGGAACAGCCCACTGAGATAAAGAGGAAATTGGGAAATCATTACTGACTAGAACAAATGGCCAAGCACTGCAGTGGAATCTCCAGCTCAAAAGCAGACATTTTTCCAAGTGTGATTCTCCAATCCAAGCACTCTTTAATCCACAGACATCCCCTGGACTGCAGGTAACAGCAAGGCAGATTAGACCAGCACAGTTGTCCCTCTGGCTTTTAGATCTGACTCCCCATCTACCTGGACTGCACAGAGATTCCTTCTTCACGATGAGTAACACCAGCCTAGCACAGACATGCCAATCATCTTCTAGAAGAACCACAAAAAGGTGCAGATCTTTCAAAAATGCATGCCTCTGTGCCTGTCATTTCAAAACGCAGCCATCTGATGGCTTCCACAGCATTTGGAATCAGGCATTTGGCTGCCTATAGCAAAAGAAATGTGAAATGAGATCCAAAATAGCCATGCTGCTCCATGGGGAGTTGTCAGGAGGGAATATCTGCCAGTGAGGAGAGGCTCAAGACCTCCTCTGGGCTCCGGGAGACATCGGCTCACAAGCCATATCTCCCATCTGGACTCAGGGAGCCACATGCCCGTTTTCCAGCCAAGAGAAAGTGAATGTGGGTTCACAAATTTGGGTTCAAAAGACGGCAGCGTGGTGTTTATACAAACTAGACAGCTTGGAGTTTATGAGGCATGAAGACCTGGCTTTGTTTTCCTCCTCAGCCTGAACATCTCCTGAATTCTCAGAGTGTCCTGGGGGCACTCACCATCCTCCCATGGAAGCTGGGACATCGTGCAGAGGGGACTACAGATACCTTCAGGTAGGATGGAAAGCCACTGTCCCTGATCACAGCTGAGCACAGACACTTAGAGTCACAGAAGCACAGAGGTTGGAAGCAACCTCTGGAGATCATCAAGTCCAACTCCCCAAGGGTTGAGAAGACAGCTCTATAAACCTGGTGATGGACATTCGCAGTGCTCTCACACCCATGAAATGCCACACCACCAATTTTTGGTTGGACCCTGCCAGCCTGGGATGTAGTGGTGCCTGATGGTGGTGGGCACTGGTGGTGATGGCAGCAGACTGAGTAAGGATGCACTGGGTTCCCACCGGGACACACAAACCCACCCCATCACCTGGTGCAGGTAGGGCTGGTAGGAAAGCAGATGTCAATTGGTATAAGTGCTTTGTGTCAAGCACGAATGCTCGTCTGCACCAGATGAAGATCTGCCCTCAAGCTTTGATACAGATGAGCATGGACCAAGTCAGAGCCAAGCAAGTTGACTCCTCCAGTTCAGATCCAGCACAAACCAAGGCAGTGGTGTGACTCCGGCTGAGGAGCAGACTGACCCAAACCCCTGCAAGTTGCACAGCTCTCAAAAAAGACCGCTGCTAAATCCAAACTGTGAAATTGGGACTTGGCCCCAAACCAAGCCAACGTCTTGATTGGACTGGAAAAAAACAACCCACAAAGTAGATGTTGAGAAAGGAGCAGCCTGCTCCCTTCCTATAGAAATCTTTTCCAAGGTCTCAGTCAAGTACCCCAACTTTTCAAATCCTTATCAATTGACATAAAATAATAGTATATACCAAAAGAAAAGAGTAATACTCTAAAAATAAAGACATTTTCAGATGGAACACAACTTTTTTTCTTCGGTGGAAGGAGTGGATTTATAGTGAAGCACTTGGACCTAATCTTATGAACCATCTTTAAAATCCACCCTTCACGTAGCTCTTCTCCTCCCTGCCCCAGCCTGCCTCCCTATTCCCCCCACCCATCAAGAAAAATTTGGAAATCCCATGAAAGTTAAATCTGAAGTTGCAGTCTGCTACGCAGCCAGTTCCCTCTCAACAGGCACACACACAAAGGAAGCCATGGGAATTCATTTGGAAATTCAGTGGCACTGGTGCTGCACGTACACTGGGATGCAAAGATTCAGCAGAACTAAGGTACATCTCCCAAGCATTCTTTTTTTTTTTTTTTTTTTTTTAAAACACGCCTGGAAGAGATGGCAGGGATTTCTCTAAACAGTTTCAGATTTAAATCTGAGACACAAGGCTTGGTGAAAAGGATTGCTATTTTTACTACCCACAGTTTTCTTGTGCGATTCCAGCTCTCTAAGACCCTAAGACCTTTAAATTCCATCTAGTGTCTATCACATGCCATTGAATTGGCATGTTTGCAAATTGCATGCAGTGAGATCCTTCCATACCAGCAGCTCTGTCTCAGATTCCCCACCATCCCTGCCAAACTAGTATTGCCTGCACATTTTTTTCATCTTTTCATTGAGTTCTGTGTGTCAGCCAACACATTCTTTAGAATAGGCTTCAGTAGGCATGGTAACTGGTTCCTGGTTGCAAGCTGCCTTATGCATTTGCTCCTGTTTCTTTCTGGATAATTTCCCCCCCCTCCTTCTTCTTAGGTGAGGACTTAAACGTGTTTAGCGTTATCCGTTCCATCTGTTGTGTTTGAGATAAATAGCCTAGATATAATAAAAAGTCCTAATTGAGGTAGTGATGCGGTGAATAAGCAAAGCTTGTTCATCGGGACTGTGAATCTGGGCTGTTGATAGCTGCAGGTACCTCGGGGCTGCTCAGCCTGACTGCTATGTTGACTTTGTCTAATTGCAGGGGAGGAGCTAGAAAAGCAGTGAAGGGCAGTGGCACACACAGCAGGAGAGCTGAGAAATACTGGCATAGCCACGCAGAGCTAAACAAACTGACTGACAAAGCTCTTGGCGTATTATTAAAAAATCTGGCAAAATGCTCATCTCTTGACAAAAAATGTAGAAAGACTAGTAATGCATAACTTTATCCCGTGTTGGATTTTAAAGTGGCTAATGCCAAGTTGTCTGTCAAAATTAATAGGGCATTGCTTTTTCTTATAGAATGGGAGAAAGGGAGAGATGGCACGTACATTTTATTCATTTATTCATCTCTAACAAAAATGATGTATCTGCTAAAAATTTATTTAGGGAGGGCTTTGGTAGATGCGAATGTTAATTTTGAAAAAGCAATACTCGAGCAGCGGAGCTGGCTTATACTGACTGGGGTTATCGGATAAAACCTCCCAGTAATAGCAGGAAACAGTCTGCTATCATCTCAAGCTGCAGCGTGAGAAGCTTCAGCCCAGAGACACTGCTATCAACATACATCTCTGCCCAGATGCATGCTTTTTGCTCTTCTGATGATTTTTCTTAAATCCAACCATTTCACTTTAAAATGGGATGCTTTGGTAGAACCTCACCGATGCTCAGGGTCTTCGCAGGCACTAATCCATAAACAGATTTGTTTACCGTTCGCCCTAGTTAAACTTTGTTAAACTGCTCCAGTGATTGCATGAGATTCTGACTCTGTTGCTTAAACTGTTGATACCTGACACCTGGGCTTTGAGATTACAGCTCCTGGAATCTTCCAGGTTGGGTTTTGTTTTGTTTTTTTTGAGAAATTACCGATCCCCTCCGAGCACCAGCTCCATTTACAAAAATACCCACCCATCTACAAAATAGTGAAGAATTTAACCTAAGTTGCTTTGCTATCTTTTAGTTGGCTGATCCAACACCCCAAATATTTCTGGAGACTCTTCCCTTTCTGTACAAAACCCACCAGTGCCACTGCTGTCCTTGCTCAGCATAAATGGCCACATCATCCTGTGCGCGTGGTCCAAAGAGCTCCACTGAGAGCACAGACCAACACGAAACCAGAAAAATGAGTTTTATTGTGATTTAAAATGAAGACACAGATGGATTCCTTTCTGATTGAAGGGATTTCTGCATAGCCCAAGTACAATATTACAAGATGTTACCGAAAATAGACGGATGCATCTGGACAGTTCCAGGAGGGACAGAAGTCGGGAAGTCATTTTATTGGCACGCCCAAATGAAGATAAGATATTCCATGGCCTGAGAATGTGATAGTACAAATGATGATGATTTTTTTTTCTTTTAAATGTAGGCCATTTATTGCAAAACTATGGGGGACCCACTGGTCACTGATGCACTCATGGGGTGCAGCCACTTTGTTCCCACAAATATGCTGGCAAATAGGAGACATTTCATTATGTTAGCAAGGTCCAGGCTTAGTCATTCCCCAAGAAGTTCAGTAAGGGTTTTTGGACTATCCTCACAGTGGGGATGAAGAATACATTTGAAAGCACAACCATTTTCAACAGGTAAGGGAAGAAGTCCTGCACACACAGCACCTCTGGGAGCCAGCAGCAATGCAGCCCCCGGCGCATGACAAAGAATTTGCGTGGCTTAAATGGACAACTTGCACCTTGCAGATGCTTGGGGGCATCCTACAATTCAGCATTTTAAATGCTCCCCCCCTAGATGGGGCACACTGAGGTTGGGTGTCTGTATATCACCCCCAGAAAAGTGTGAGCAAACACTGGCACTCGATGGGGGGAGAAAAAAGGATCGTGCAAACGTTCTTCAAAGGCTGATGGAATAAACATGTAAATACAAGATGGGCTGATTTCCTACTGTTCATGTTTGCTCACTGTGAACATTTGGTTCACTTGGCTTTCCTCATTATTTCAGCTGGGGAAAGTCGCTATATGAATTAATAGCAGATTTCCCTGCTGAAAATAAATGTTTACCATTTATTTTTTTTTTCCTTTTGGCAGAGACCAGGCTTTTTTGTCTGACTGCCTCCTTTTTGGCCTGCACATCCCTGAGGTGTGTAATTAAAGTGAGGGAATTTGCACATAGTGCTTTAGGGGCTTAATGAATAGAAAACACAGGATATTTCATTGATTTGGTGCACACGATGTTGTCAGAACGTATGTTTCCTCTGTAAATGGCAAAACAGAGCCATAATAATATATGTACATTCAACCCTGTGCGCAAAAAATATATTTTAAAACAAATAAAAATAAAAGAACTGTATCTGTTTCCAAATTCTAATATAAAATGCATTCAAAAGAGCAATTTAGGTTAAAACAGGAAAGGCAAGAGCTTTGACGTGGTTCAGAATTAACAATCAAGCTACACTTTCCCCAAGATATAATTTCACTTAGAGTAGGTGTGGAAATCTTGGAAAAATTCATTATACAGAGCCACACGTGAAAATAAGATTTGTGATCGTAAAATATTCTTCGGCTGCTCTTAGAAAAATAAAAAGCATGTTAAATAGCATGCAATGTGTGCAGTGAGCAGGCACCTGCGGTACGTCTCACCTGCTCTGAGGGTTGTGTTGGAAAAATGCTCTGTCACCTGGGAC
The DNA here is from genome assembly GCA_013396635.1 of Penelope pileata. Lineage (NCBI taxonomy): Eukaryota > Metazoa > Chordata > Aves > Galliformes > Cracidae > Penelope > Penelope pileata. The sequence continues at coordinate 421,748 of WBMW01000162.1, read as the reverse complement.
AGGAGGGCACAGAGGAAAATAAGTTCCTCTTTTCTGGAGAGGATCTCTATTAGGATGGTTGGATTGGTGTAAATACGTTTTCTCCCTATTAAAAGGGAGAGATTTGTGCCTTTGAGCCAAGGTGTGGTCCCTTTGGGCCCAATGAAGAGGTGCAGACAGAGAACAAGAACAGACCACAACTCCAGCCTTCCACTTGGCCCAGCCCAACCCAAGTTCTGCTCCACCAGGTGATGAAACATGTGAAAGTATTTCCTATCAGCCCTGTGTCCAAACCCAGCACCATCTCCGACATCAAGGAAGAAGACAACTGAAGAAGTACATCTACATCTCCTGAGCACCACTGAGAGCATCATACGCTTCCTGTGTGCTGTTCGTGTAGGTGGTGAATAGCAGGAGCCTGGCCAGGAGTCTCTGCACTGTGCAAGAGCCAAAATACCAACGATCAGAGTGCAAGGAGCAAAAGAGGTTCACCAATCCCCCGATCAGCACTGTGCTAGGACTGAAGGCCCAAGGCAAAAGCTGATGCTGTGATCCTCTGCTTAACAGATGGATGGTGACACGCTGCAACAGATTAGCTGGTGAGATGGTGCAATTTCCAGCGCTGGAGGTCTCTGAGGTATCTTCCAGCCCTATTGCTCAATGAATCTATAATTCATCATTTCATGAGCGAGTCAAGACACTCCCTCAACTCTCAAAACAGCATGCAAAGGACAAATTGCTCTTTTTTGCATCTCTCCCCACTAAGCAGAAGGGAAAATAAGGCGTGAGGTGTGAATGCGGAGAGGAAGGAGAAGAGTTCAGCATCTCCCCACAGCTCTGTTCAGGCCGTGCTATAAAGCTCTGTACGTGCTTATTCATATCCAAAAGCACACGTGAAAAAAATAATTTCTCGTCTTTCCTTTGACCCTTCTGATATCTTCTTCACAGCAGAAGATTAAGTTCAATTTCAAGAATCCATTGGAGAAGAAATGCATGTAGAATTGAAAAAGAAGCATTTTGTCATTAAAAGAAGACATCCCAGGGCGTGTTAGGGGATACCAGCAGAGAAAGGCTGTTTTCTTGGGACCTCAGACCTCATCCTCCCTGAATTTCCAGCTCTGTCTGGCACACTCGAAAAAAAGCAGCTAATTCAAACAGTTTATTTCAGGTCAGTATGATTATTGCAATACATTTCTATAACAGGAAGGACTGTGAATTATCTGAACTTCAGGCTATTTATTCTAACTGTAAGTGGCCTTCCTGACCTTCTCTCATTCTCACTCCACCAACATGTTGGACTTTATCATTTAAAGCCAGATCTAACATTACTGTGAATCCAAAGCAGCAGCAGGATTCACTTGTAAAAATGCTATTTGGAAACTGTTAAATAAATGAAAGAGTTGTTAATTGATGTCTCATCCTATTATTTTCCTGATCTGGAGGAACAGAAGCTGTAGTACACCATCCTAGCTTTCTTTGGGCATTCATCTCTCTCTCTCTCCACCACATCCAGCACTGTGTGAGTCAGAGCCATTTCCATCTGCTCAGCAGATTCACAAACTCCCAAAGTCAAGGCAAGGTCAGCCCTGTTGGGTTCCCTGTATTGCCACTTTCACCAGTCACCCACTTGCCAAAGCACAAGACTTTGCGTTATGAGGTGGGAATATTTGAAATAATTTTGGGAGTTGCCTTTTTAATTTAAAGAGAATAAGAAAACAGCACAAGAACACTTAAAGAACAGCAGTGTAAGTACAATATCACGTGTGTGGAGCTGGGAAGGACAAGTGCATTTAGCCACATTTACTCTCTCCAGCTGTGCCCATTGGCCATGCAGCAATGTTTGTAGGATGCAGGGACTGCTTAATGAAGGCAGATTCGTCTGATACTCCAAGGATGGAGTTAGCAATGGTCTTCAACAGTCAGTGCACACAGAATCTTTGCCATTTATATATAATGGTTTTGTGACATTCCCTGATCTTAAAACAGCAACGCATTTTAATCGTAGAGACTTTGACCTTTTGGTCAACTGGAACATTTGTTATTTAATTTCTTTACTTTTCATACAACACATTAGATCCTCCTTGTAAAGTAGCTTAGGAGACTGCTCAGCAGAGAAAGGCTGGTTTTGTGGTAAAGCAACCATGAAAGGTACAGGTCACCTCCTGTGCAGCTTTGCCGGCCAAATTCAGACTATTTGACCCATCCCACCCAGTTTTGGTTATTCAAAGGGGACGTGCAAGTGTCTGTCTGCATCCCCTGGGAAAGCAGCAGAAAGGAAGGCACATGTCTACTGAGTAATTCAGTCTATCTAGGGCCTGATGTGTATCATAGAATCATTACGGTTGGAAAAGCCCTCTAAGATCACCAAGCCCAACACCAGCCCACCCCCACCATGTCCCTCAGCGCCCCATCTCCACCATTCTTGACACCTCCAGGAACAGTGACTCCACCACTCCCTGGGCAGCCTGTACCAGTGCCTGATCACTCTTTCTGGGAAGAAATTTTTCCAAATAGCCAACCTGAAAGAGACACCTCTTTCTTCAGTACCTGATTTGAAGCACACTACTGGGCACCTACATGCTAACATTTGCCTTAAGATTCAGTTAGGCATTTTTAAATCTTGCTTCTTCTAGCCAGTAAGATCCAAATGGCACCAAGCAGTCAGATTTTGAGAGCAAAAAGCAAGAGGGAGACCAAGAAAAAGCATCTCACATTCTTGTGTGAGAGGTGGCTCTGACAGATGCGATTTCATTCAATCCAGGCAGGCAGGACGGACACAGGCTAACAACCCTAGCTGCACCCCCTCCAACCCCAGGCTGTATCTCAGACCTGCTGAGGTTCACCATTACAGGTCACATAAACAAACAAGAGAAAAAATCCAACAGATTGGCTGAGTCTCTGCAAATAACATATTCCTACTGTTCTGCAAATGAAGCAGCAAAATTGCTTCAGACAGATTCTTTGCAATCCCAGGCAAAGCATCCAAAAGGTTTAACAATAGACATTAAACAGAAATTCCACAAAAGTTTTGACTTACACAACCAACGAGCAGCAATCTCTCACCAAGATGATGCTCCTCCAAGAAGCAGCCAACCTCTGTGGCTGGCCCTTCAACGATTCCAGGGCAGCCCCACCCTGGTCCCACCCCTTCTAGTCACACAGGTGCAAATAATTTGCCTGTGCTCCCCAGGCCAGCCACAGCCCTTACTCCAGGTGCTCAGTCTCAGATTCAGGCTGTGACCTAGCATTTCTCCTACACCTACATTTGCCTACCCGCCAGGAAGCAGTATGACTTGTATTTCTTCACATATGGTCATTGAATATTGTCAAGAACCATTACAGTGGCAGTACAAAAATGAGCTTTGCAGTGAATCCACACAACACCAGCAGCAGCCACAAAGACCAGAGGAGCTACCTCCCACCCTTCAGATGAACCACACCACAGCCTGCTGCAACCCAAGCCAGAGATGTGTTCCTTGAGCTAGAGGAATTCCTCCAAATGGGCATTGCTCATCCATCCAGGAGATGGTCTGCAGGGCTGACCATCGCAGCTGCACAGACACATCTACGTGCACGTGGCCACAGAAGCTCTGGTGACAGTGAAGAATGGAAACTCCCATTTAAAGCTTAGTCCTTTCCAAATAAACCTTTGCTGGCCCACAGTGGAGTTAAAGCTCTTTTGTACTCTACTGCTGGGACATCTGAGGTGGAGAGGAGAAAAAGAACATTCGTTCTGGTGGTCACTAGAAATTAAATTAGGCATGAATAGATAGCATCTCCTTCTAACACTACAAAAACTATGTGGAATTCAATTAACATCCTCATCTACAGCTCAGAAATAAGTTATTTCTGGCTTGCCTTAATGTCTGCAAAGAAATATGAGATACTCTTCAGAAGGTCAACAAGAAAAACATCTTCATGCCACTCCTTCACCCATAGCTGCCACCACATTGACTGGGCAACAGAGTGGACAGACACATCCTGAGCTCCCCTCCAGCTCTACCTTCTGTGAGTTCGTAAGGGCACCCATAAAAGCACTTAAGGCAGAAGTTTGCACTCCCCTCTCTTTTTCCCATCAGGTTTGTGCTGCTTGACTCGCTCCAAGCAGCAAGAGCCGCTCCTGGTGGGAAGCCTTCCCGCCTTGGCTGCGGCCAAGAAGTGGGAATGTAAAGGCAGCCTGACTCAGGACTTACAGAAACCAGCCTGCTCCTCAACTTTCAGCTCTCCCTCTTCCCCCCTCCCTTTTCCCGAGGCTCTCATTGCAAGCTGGTCATGTTCCTGCATACCGCAGGTCGCTGTCTTCCCACAGCCCCAGGAGCTGCAACCTGCTGCGGCCGCAGTGCCAGGGCAGCGCATTCCCTCCGAGTGAGAGCTCTTTGTGGCTCAACGTTGATTTTTTAACATTTTCCTAAAGCAACCAGGCTCGAAGCGGTTTCACTTTGCCATCCCGACGGAGATTGCTTCTCCTGTAAGCGTCGAAGTTAAATTCACCGCGCATCGGCTTTTCCCCCACCTCTTTTTAGGAGGATTTGGGAAGCATTGCAGCTACGTTTTAAAAACGAACTACTGAGCAGACACTGCCAAATCTCAGCCCACAGCAAATTCTTACAGCCTAGCTGTAACCCTTCAAAACAGAGACTGCTAACATATGGTTGTGTCAGTGGGAGCTTCTGTAATGCAATTTATTGTTGTGTTGGCTCTTTCAAGCTACTACACATGAAAGGTAAAGGGAACATTTATTCTTCGATGGGAGTTTAATCTTAGATTTACCTTATTTGAAACAAAACAATCATTTGCATCTCTAACACATAAGCCATCACCTGTAAAGAGTGTTTGTGAAAAGAGACATTTATTTTCTGTCATCGCATCCTTTGTCCCCGACCAGAGCTTTTGCCTAAGAAAAGGCAGCAGAATGCAGTCCTCTGGTAGACAGCAGGCACAAAACCCACTGATACCCCTGGAAAACAGCGATAAATAAAGGAAAGGGCTCTCATGAAGTGGAACAGATATTCACAGCTAACATGGGGCTTGCGCTGGGCTCATTCTGCTGCATGCATATATAATATATAATTTAATTCCTGCATGCTTTGCCTTCCGTGCCCTTTTTATATCTGAGCGTTACAGTGTATGGTTAAGGCTTCAAACAGAAGTAATCTCCTGTTGAAGTGAAAGTGCTTGATCCTGCACAAGCAATAAAAGATAAAGCTACTCCACACGAGGGTGAGGTGTGCTCACAACTCAACCACCTCTCCACAGCTTAAGCCAAGGAATACCCAGTGGTGAACGATCCTTTTGTGTGGCCCACTCCAGCCCAATCCTATTGGCATAATGAGCTATGTGACACCACAAAGGATGACGCCTACAGAGTTCTGGAGTTGAGGGAGTTTTGAAACAAGTCCCTTTACTTGGTTTAAGATGGTTCTAGCAAGATGTCCCTCACTCAACCTGCTCAATGCCCGGCATCAAGCCTGGCCACAGGGCTAAGAATTCCCCAGATGAGAAGAGAGCACTCAGCACTTTCATCCTTTTTTTTTTTTTTTTTCTTTCTGACATCTCATGTAATTTCCAGATCCGAAGGTTGGAATCACTTTAATCAATGGCCAGATCATACTTCACGAACGTGACCTCAGGCTCTGACCTACCGCTGCCTTCAGTCAAATTTCTTGGTCCGAACCCAGGACACAGGTACCTAAAATACATCAACTTGTGCATCAGCTTGCCATGAAGTCTTGTAGGGTTCTGAGTTAAGATGTAATGGGTAATTTTTTTTTTCTCCCTAGGGCAATTAATTTAATTTGAAATTTCAGCCAGGCTAACACACTGGAACACAGCTCAGGTACTCTTCTCTGTCTCTGAAGTGAGCCATGCAGAAGAACGTGGACTACAGGTAAAAGATTAGCAAATAGGAAAAAATACGTGCAATTTAATAACTTTAATAAATGGACGCGGTCCTATTTTCCTTCCTTGATGTGATGAGTCTGTAGCCTATCAATTGTCTTTGCATAGCATCGATGCTAATTTTCAGAACTGATTCTTTTACAAGAAATTCCTGTCCGAAATGTGTGTCAAACTGCCCAATATCAAACAACCAGGTTACCCAGCTTCAGCTTCCATACACAGACGACTATTTGCAAAGGACACTAACTCCATTGCTTCTGTAATACTCATGATCTTCTCCAGCTAACATCATGAGATATTAAAAATTGCCTTTTTTCTGATAGTTTGCTTTGCTGTCTCCTGACTCCCAAGTGATGAGTGCCCTGGTTACTATAAAAGTCATGCACACATGTCTTCTGCCAGCATGGTGTCATGTCTTCTGTCAGTCTGTTATTTAGTACTCAGTGTTCCTATTATCTTCAAACTGGCTCTGGATTTGTTCCAAAGATTGCAACGCTATTCATGGAAACTTTGGTGGAGGGCTTGAGCAATAGATTGAAACAATGCAGAGTTTGGGGGTGGGGGGAGATAGGGGGATCGGTCTTTTGGAGGGGAAAGACACAGGGGATTCGTATCTATATGTGCCAATTATCAATCTGAGAGCCCGTGTTAATCTGCCCAGATAAAAAGAGTTCTACATGGTGAGGAAAATGGGAAGCACTGATAGATGGAAAGAAGGAATTTGCTCTCCTAGACAGGAATCGCCATGAGAACTCCCAGCCAGGTTAAGCCCCTTCTCTGCCTTGGTTATTTGCCAACGTATTACCATCCCTGCTCTTCCAAACAAACAAACAAAGCAGAAACCTGAAACAAATCCACATCAGGCTTTGAGATGAGACATTAGCAAAACTTTCACAAATGATCATTTTTCAGAGCTAATTTGGCTACGTCTTTGTCTCCCCAAACCCTGTCACTCCAAATCAACGTAAGAGCTGCCCTCTCCGGACTGCTCAGTTTTAATATTACCAGAATTATTCAAGCATATTAGCAGAGTTCCAGCCAAGAATACCTTGTGGTCTGATGTAAAGTCTTGTTTTCCTTGATTAAACCTCCATTTCTTATGTTTGTTAGAACAAACAAGCAATTGAATATTTCATTAGAGAGAGTATGATTTATTTTTGTTAGTTAATATATTTGCTCCATGGCAGAGCCTCAGGGGATGAATATTTTATTTCCTTGACAGCCCTAAAGGGACAGCACTCATAGAGTCTGATCTCAGCCTGTTTTTGCAAGCAGCATTTAGCAGTGCAGAGGCAAATTTTCAGATGCTAAGAAAACTTTTATTCATGAAAAAAAAAACCACAACTATACATTATTTTCACTCATACTCAGGCGTTGCAGTTTTGATATCTGGTTGCTTGTGTCTGAATTCACCCTTTTGCATGGATAATCAGAGTTGTCGATGCATTAGCAAACCCAAAGAGGTCTGCACACGTGTTTACCTTGGGGAATGGGGATGATGGGCTCTGCATCAGCTGGGGACACCTTGCAAGGGCTGATGTACACAGAGTGAAGATGGGCAGGAGCATTTGGCCCAAGCTCATGCAGGCTGCAGGGCTTGTATGTTGGAAAAGGTGGCAGAATGGGAACCTGCTGAAAGCACCCAACCTGAATCCTACTTCTTTTTATCCAAACCCTAGCACAAAGTGAAGGGAGACAGTGGGCTTGTATCTGGCCAGCACATATTGCGCACGGATGCTCCGATCCTGCCTCTCTGCACAACCTACATTTGCTCTCAGCTCCTTGCTACCAACCAAGGCCCGACATTTTCTTCAAAACAGATCATCTGGGTGCCTGTTTCAGTAGGACCGTTGGTTTATCTCAGCCCGAGCAGTCCAGGCTTTGACTCATTCAGCATTTGGGCTGTCGGCAGTAGAAGAGTAAAGTGAATTGGTGCATAGTGCACCAACTGATGTTGATGCCTCATTAAATTTCCAGTGGGATTTGGCTCCTGCTGAGCTGGGTGTCATACACACACCATACAGAACTCATTCCGTGCTATGGAAAGCTTAAAGAGTAACAAATGAAAGCACGCAAACGAGAGGATGGAAATGCACCCAGGGCCACGTAGAAGTTCCACAGCAAAAGAAAACCCACAATTTCACACCCTCCCTGCTAAAGGGCATGGAATCACTCTGTGAAGATGTGAAAAACAAAAGCTATTTAAAAGGATATAAAAGGGGATCCTGTTTAGACTGAACCAGTGTGCTCATTCTTGCACACGGAGCCACGGATCCAACCATGGAGCACATGGGCAATGCATCACCTGTCATGACCCAATGTGTGGAGAAGCAGCCCAGTCCCAAACCCCTCAGAACTCTGTGTGTACATTCATCAGCTGCTTGCTATCTCTGAAATCAGACCTGGAAACAAAACGCACAGCTACTGCTTGTCTTTTCTTCCAGGAATGATACTAGAAGGGTAGAGGCAGTATATTTAACAAAGCTGTTATGCAGTTTACTGATTGTGATTATTCAAGGCAAATGCTTTGAAGTAACAGCTTAGTGCGGAGTGACAGTAAACAAGATGTAGAGATATACCTAGATGAGAAGAAAAATAAATGGCAATTAGAATTGATATTCTAGGTGTAGGAAATGTCAGTGAGACCTCAATCTCCAGCAATGATACTCTGCATTCGTATTGCTACGTCCCTGAAAGATCTCCAGGATGGATTGTAAATGTCAGTCAGACATCACTGAACCCCTCAATGGCTCATGAATATCAGCCTCGTTGCTCATAGCTGAAGCAACAGAAGAACAAAGAGTGGGAGAGCACTGTGTAGATCTCCAGTGCTTAGGGTTGACCTAAGCACTAAAACAGCATCTGAGATCCAAATGATGATGAGCAATTCAGACCAGCTCTTGGCTTCCAACACAGTGAACACAGAAGAGCTGTGGGCTATATTCACACAGGCCACTATAAGAATATTTTTGATATTGTCGATCCTGGATAGCACGGAGCCAAATTGTTCCTTGCAGTGTCAAATAACATGCAGCTCTGCCCATCCAAGGTATGGGTATCTATGGGATACCCAAGTCCAGGTCCAAAGGGTTTGCTCAGGACTGACAGGGTCCAGGGTGGATCCAGAAACAGAAAGCAGCAGCCTTGGCTCTAAAGAAGAAGCTAGCAAGTTACAAACCCAGTACCTCTCCCAAAGCCCATGTGGGATTCATTTCCTCGCAGGAAGCAGAGAGGTCCCTGCACGGTGTCCTAAGGGAGGTGGCACTCTGTAAACTCGTCAGCTGAGCACGAAGTGAAGAACAGTTTCAATCTAAAAGATGGGAAATTTAGATTGGATATAAGGAAAATGTTTTCACACTAAGGATGGTGAAGCACTGCACAGGCTGCCCAGAGAGGTGGTGGATGCCCCATCCCTGGAGACATTCAGGTCAGGTTGAGGGGAGTCTGAGCACTCTGGTCGAGCTGTAAATGTCCCCATTCATTGCAGGGGAGTTGGATCAGATGGCCTTTGAAGATCCTTTCCAACTCAAACAATTCCGTAATTCTATATATAGTCAGTAGAAAAATTGCAGAGTTCTCTTTTCTACTCTCTTGTAGATCCTCCTGCCCACATTGGTTGCAAGTCCACCTACCATTAGTTTTTAATAGTCAGGACAATGACTATACAAACTTTAAGTTTCAGATTTTCATGTATCTCTCTTCTTGGGTCCAAGACACAAAGCTTGTAATATGGGGAGCATTTGGGTGAAGCTAATGCAACTCCACTGCTTTCAGTGGCAGAGGCTGTGTAATGATCATGAATGTAATGAAGTGTCTCCATGCAAAGTTTAAGGGTTTAACATAAACATAAGCAGTCCTATGGCATGTCCTATGCCATGTCCAAGAAGCTGCCACTCACTCCCACAGAACTGTTAGCTTTTGCTGCAAATTCCACAGTCTACTTAACCCACTAAAGCAATATGTTTTCTTCTCATCCATAAACCACCTTCTCCTGTAAAGAATCAGAGGAGAATAAGGAAGTGATCAGCATGCCAAAGCCAACGCAGCTCCTTCTTAGCACCGCAGTGAGTGGCAGCCATAAAATATTGCAGAGCTAAGACTCACCCCAATATTAACTTTCTCACTCACATTCCCTCCTGAGCATTCCTGCATCTGTAGTCTGTGAAATGCCACTGTTCCAAGGGGCAAACCAAAGAATTATGGCTTATCATGAATACTACATGCAGAACGTTGCTCTCTTTTTTTCCCTTTTGTTCCTACCTAATTCTATTTTTTAGAAAAATTATTAAAACTAATTGCGTTATTTAATCCCATCACATAAAATCCTCCAGTGTTTCATTAATCAATGTAATCAAGCCAATCAAAATAGATAAAGGAGATCTTTTAGCAGGCTTTGATGAGATTTTATCAAAATCTCAGTGCATATTGTAAAGCCTTAGCATCCTCAGAAGCGAACTAACTGTGGAATGTGGAAGCTTTGTCAAGCAGGCACTAATAAAGCGGATGATGCTTGGACCATTTTAAGAGGCTCTTCATATTAAAATAATAATAGCAATGTTTTTATATTACATATAAAAAATACAAAAGCAAATGGAAGTTGCATTCGTTTTAAGTACAGGGAGAGATTGCTCTGTAAGCAATCACATTTTTAAGTAATGAAGAAGATACATGTCTGTGAGTCAGCAGACCATAAAGGCAGAATACTGTAAGGAAAATGCAGTGGGTAATGCAAAGGTTATATCAGAACAGCTGTAAGTGAAGAGCCTCATTAAAAGCACAACATATTTCCTTTTGAATGTAGCGCTCTTAACCCACATCTGAATCATAAATAAATATGAATCAATAAACTGTGCCTTGTGTAGTGTTTGTGTCCTGCTTCTCCTCCCCTTCTCAGATCAGAGCTTCCATCCTTCGTGTTTTTGCGCTGGCTAATCAGGAATATGAGTTATTTAAACACCACTACAAAAATGGAAATTAAAAGGGTGATGAGGTAATATAGTGCCATAAAAACAGGAAATGTGTGCAGTAGGTAGGCACTACAGTGGAAACATAGAATGCCACTTTATCAGCTTCTCTGGTACGACAATTGCAGAAGCAGCTACTAATCCACAAATGCAAAGATTAGCCAAGACCGAAAACCCGAAATTCTTGGGTCAAATGATCCCATTCCAATCTAGATCTGATGCAAGGCCACCACAGATACCGTGCTGCACCCCAATCCTTGTCCTGCCTCGTTAATGTGTGCCCAGCCAGCTGCAGGGTCACCCACACAGCTGGGATCAGGAGATACTGTGACACCCAACAGTCGAGAGTGATGTTCCTTAGGAGCCAATATCCAAGCAAGCTTCTCCCTTGACTCATCCAACCCAGCACAGGAGACCTCAAAAACTCACAATCCATCGAGCAGACCCAGAGGAGCCAAAGCAACCAGCCCAGCAATCAGAGCTCACATCACCAGCAAAGCAGAGAGCTGAAAAATGAGAGCTGCCATCATCTCTTACAGCCAGCTCTGTGCACTCTCCAGGTGAACACTGGACATTTTGCCGTGTCCTTCCATTTTGAAGACTCTCTGGAACTCCAAGCTGGAGCTGTGCTCCCCTCCTCTTTTTGCTCAGAGGATGCAGCATGGAGATAGGCAACAGGTAGAGGTCAGCCCTGGCCGTTTTCGCAATGAGCTCAGCACTTCAAAAGGCACTATTAGAGCTTAACAACGCCAGGAATAAAATCCAGCAGAAATAATGAAGGAGGAGAACCTCGGGTTTTATTTAAAATCAGGCAACATGGCACCACTTGATTGCTTAGCAAGCTGCTGGATGGAGTGTGTAGGTAGCAGCCCAACAACGGCAAAATCTAACAAATGCTGTAATTTTGCCTTATGTTGTGCTTTTTTCTCAATTCTGTGTTGCAAACGCTTTTGAAAGAAATTAAGCAGACTTTGGTTTTTTTCCCTCTTGCTTTTCTTCCCTGTGTTTATCCAAGCACTCAACAAACACAGCTCAATTTTAAAATAAAATCAGGGCTGAGGCAAGGAAAATGTCTTAGCCACAGAAGTAGCTGAGCTGACCACGGTCTGAAAAAAACAATATGGGAGGTCATGGAGAAATGAGTGTGTGCACCTGTCCAGCTGGCTTTGATGGCAACAGCATCACTGTGCACTGAAAGGAGTATTGCTGTTAACAGGACACGATATGCCTAGTGAACTCCCTTCAAAATGAAGTTGGAGTTCTGCTTTAAGGGAATGCTATATTTACTCTTGAACTCAACCTCGCCTTACCAGACCCCGGCCGTAATCCCCATGGTACCAAAAAGTCACTTCACATTAGCTGAAATGGGAGCTTTGTGGCTACGGATGCACAAGGTCAAAGGATTCTCAAAATCTTTTCTGGCAAGTTGAGACAAAAATATGCTCTGGAAAAATCAGTATAGTTCCACTGCACGAGTGGTGAGCCATCAGCAGAGGGTCTGGCTGGTTCCTTACAGACATTATGACCTGAAAGTGAGGTTATTATCTTAACTATTCAATTAACAAATAGAGCTTGTCATGATCTTGTTACTGTCATCAGAAGGAAAAGATTCACTTCATTGCAATATTCAGCCATTAGAAGAACAAACCTGGAGATTTGAGGGCTATGGGTGAGGGTTATTTAATTGCATCAAGCTATCAAAAGTTGCATTTCACTTTTTTGTTCACATCTTTAGGTTTGTTTGGGTTGCTCTTCCCTTGTCTCAACTACATTTGCTCTAGATACATACACTGAGAGCCAATAAATCCATATGCCAACCCCCAACTGGAAGTCTCCATTTGCTGCTGCTTCCCCACGAGCCGTGCTGTGCTCAGACACATTTCTTGCCTTGTGCCTACACTATACACACCTGCAAAGCACAGCTCACACCTATGCAGAATGACAGCCAAAAGGATGCTTCTGAGAATTCGAGGCTGTCCCTCGGGATGCTATGTTAGCAAAAACCCACCTGACATTTCACCTAGTTGTGTTTTTATGGACAGCTGATGCACCAAAAGATTTTCTGATTTCTGTATTTTGCAAATGCTTTGCTCACATTGGGAAAGGTCTCTTCTCTTGCACTGTCAGCAAGGGAACTGCAGGTGGTAGTGATTTCTAGAGCAGCACAATGGATCCTTCTGGATGCTGGCATCTGGGGCTTGCTCTGAGCAGGGAAGGCCCCGCTCTGCTCCCTCCCCACCCCACCATCCCACCAGTGAAATGATTATAGCACAACTGCACGCTCGTGGATTAAAAAAAGAAAAAGCATATAAACACAATGCAAACCCGCTCGTATTAAAGCAATTATGGAATTAAGGGATGTCGCAGCATGTGAGGAGGACTAAGCAATTATTTCATTTCTTGACAGACAGTAAACGTACTGAAAGTCTGAGTATCATGCCATCCAAAACTATTTATGGGTGTGGGTGAAATGTGGAAAATAAGAAAGCCTTAATTCATTTGGATGTTCTTTTAATGAAGATTTTGCTTTGAAAATGCCAGTGTGCTTTGCTTCACTTCTTCTACCCATGTTGGCTAGGGACATGGCTCGGTGGGCATGGTGGGAATGGGCTGGGGTTGGGATGGGTTGGTGGTCTTACAGGTCTTTTCCAACCTTGATGATTCTATGATTCCAAATTAAAGTTGTATGTTTCATTTTGAAATAGAATTTTCCTATTTAAAAAAAAAAAAAAAAGGAAAAAATGTGTTTAAATAAATTAACCTGAAAAAGTATGCTTTGCCAGATACAAAATCACATTTCCAAGGATTTTTAAATTAGCTGTAAAACCTGAAAAAAAAAATCTGTTTTCAGTTACATGTAGCCCACGTTTATATTGACTGTTCTCTGGTTCAGTCACCAAAATGAAAGTGCATCATCCACCCAACGTGGGTGTGTGATACGTAAGGTTCTCAAGACCCGAGAAAAGGATTTAGGATTGATGCACTGACGTTGGCTGGGCATCTCCCTTCAGTGTCAGCTCAAGAGAAGAAAAGCTGGGGGCCCAGCTCTAGAGTGGATGACTGGGTTGGTGCTGGATGAGTTCGCGAAGAAATATCCGAAAATGAATCAGACTAAAAGCTTCTCTGTGGGTGTGCAGAGAGCAGGGGAGCCCCAGCTACCAGCCAGATGACCACGTAGGGAAGTCAATGGGAGAGGACTTCGTGCAGAGAGCCTTTCCCAGGGGGGTGGAGTGCTTGTAGGGACTCAGCATTTAGGGGAAAAGAGAGAGAGAGAAAGAGAAATGGGTTTAAAGGGTGGCGGTTACAGAGAGGAAAGGCAAGTAGAGAAACTGCTTTCACCATGTAAGGAAACGCAGAATAATTAATGTACAAACTGACATTTGATGGATTTATAGGTGTTCCTTTGGGACAAACACTTGAAAGCATTTGATCCACGCTGTGATATTTTTATTGGTTTTAGTAAGTTTGGAATCCAGCCTCCCCTTCCCTCTCCCAAACCACACAAATGAAAAAACTAGGACCCAGATGAGGACATATCTGGTGCCACCTCCCCAGCCACAGCCACCAGAGTCACAGAGACAGATGGAGCACAGCTCTTTTCCTCTTTCACTGTACGGAAATGGGAAATGTTAGAGTGTAAAAGGAAGAAGAAAATACTTGAGTAAGTCTTTGGAGGCTATTATTTCATACAGCCCAAATGATCCTACGTGTTGGAGCCGGTGCTAATGCACACAGATGACGGTGCTCGCCCTTAGGACCCCACTGCTTTCATGGGGAATGGGAACAAAACTCTGCAATGAGGCTATGCCACCTCCAGCAAACTGGGGCACACCATCAATATCCTTCCATCTTTTTAAAAGTGAGAACATCCCGGGGTATAAATTTGCAATCTGTTGGTTACCAGCTTGTCTAAACATGACTGGTCAAGCAGCCCAGTTAGGACCCTGAAGTCGCACGGTCCTATACTTGCAGCAGAACTCCCTCACATATGGGGATGTAGGTCTACAGAGGGCAACAGCAGCCCTCTGTGAATGTTTGTGATGCTTGTATGGAAGTGAGTGCCTTGCACTCCTGACCTGCCTCAGACATGCAGCCACATGAGTTTTACACATCCCTCCATTAAATCTGAGCAAGATTCAGCACTCTGGGACATGCTGCAGAGTCGTCCATGTACCCATTTCTCTGTGGGTCTCTAAACCACATAAACGATTCTTCATCAAGGACAGCGCAGGTGTCATCTGAAATTCCTTCTCTGGGAGATACTGGAAGTGTTTTTCCCTTGGATTTTCAAGATGCAAGAAGCAGTCACGGCACCAGAATGGTCCTTTTTGCTTGACCCTAACTTGTAGGACAGCTCTTTGTAGCAGCCCTACAGCATCCAGGTACGGCGAGAATTCACTCATTAGCACTGGAAAGGTGTTAAAATTATAGGTTAATTTTGTAACTAATAGTAATTACAGTGTTTGATGACATACACAGTAACAACTAGAGTTTCACTCAGCGTGGAGTTCTCTTATCAGTTCACTTGTAAATACCTGACTATTGATCATCCCATTTTTTTTAATACCATTTATAACATCCTAGCCTACATTTTTATATCTTTCCCAGATGCATTTCTCAAAACCATGCATCACATTTTGCCTTCCTCATTCACGCCTGAATATTCCCTCAAGTTTTTGAGCCATGCACAGTTTTGAGAAAATGGCCACCTTGGAACCGAGCATGTGCACCCCTCCAAGGCAGGGTGCTGCAATGTGAAAGCCAGCTCTGTGGGAGCCCCATTTCACTTTGAAATATTTTTCTTAAGATGGTCCACTTTTGGCTGCAGATTTAGCTCATCTCCCTGAGAAACAGCTCACATATCCATTGGTAGTGAACGGACTTGGATTTATGATCTTAGACTCATCACAGAATCATTCAGGTTGGAAAAGCCCTCCAAGATCCCCCAGCCCAACCCCAGCCACCCCACCATGCCCACTGAGCCATGTCCCTCAGTGCCACATCTCCACGGGGCTGGAACACCCCCAGGGACGGTGACTGCCCCACTCCCTGGGAGCTGTGCCAGTGCCTGACCGCCCTTCCTGAGAAATTTTTCCTAATATCCAACCTGACCCTCCCCTGGTACAGCTTAAAGCCATTACTACTTAGTACATACAAAAGATCTGGAGGGTCAAAAGTTGTCATTGATAATAATCTGTACATCTCACCACACTGGAGAGCTGTTCTGAATGACAAGCCATCAGTGTTCATATTAGCTCTTTTTTTTTTTTTCTAATAAGCTATATAAAATAACTCCTGTAACAATCCAAGCACTGGGGTTGAAACTAGCTACAGTGCAACAGGATACCACAAAAAAGAAAATATTTCATTAAAAAAAAAAATGTACTCCACTTTAACAAATCTCAGCTACACGGAAGGAATTGGCCTTCTTCCTTTTGTTCTGCTTCTTTAGATTTAAAAAAGGGGAGATGGGCAATTATACTACTACGCTGTAGTTTACATTTCTTAACAATGCCTATGTAAAAAATGTTGGAATGTTGCATTTCAATACAATATTTAAATTGCTCACATAGCCTGTGAATGCCTGTGCTACACAGACTGGAGAAAAGGTTGCTGCCTGGCTGGGAATTTCTCATCAGATAGCAAAGATGTGGATGTATGGGAGGAACAGATTAAATCACAGCGATTGCCCTAAAAATGGAGCTATAGAGGGTTGCTTATTGCTGCTCCTCCCTCCCGTTCTGCCCCACGTTCCCCCAGACCCCACTTGGAGCATCAGGCTCTGCCCTTGGATGGACCCAAAGATCTGCAGCAACCCCTGCCCATGGCATCTGCTGTCTGGTCTGCTCCTCATCCCGGTGGGGCTGTCACATCGGAGGGGACCTGGGGGGCATTTTCCAGGTCTCATCACAGCACATAGGTCCATAGGGATGTGCTCAGGGTGGGCAAGGTGAGGCCCTCAGGACAGACCCAACACCTGAATTTGGGGATGTTGAGTTCAGGGAGCCCGGTGTGTGGGGACAGGGGTGAGGAATGACCAAAAATGCACCCAAAAAAGCATTTCTGTTGCCAAGGAAAGGGTCTCATCGCAGCATTTATCAGCGGGTGCACACAAAGGGATGTTTTTCCTTTTGGCAACCTGTCGATACCACATTTACCTGCACCATCAATATGAAAATCAACACATCCAGGGGGAAACCTGGGTGTCCCTGGCAGACTTCCCTGCTTCCTATAGAGAACCTAAAGACACAGAGGATGGGCTTCAGAGAGGAGTCAGCCCCGACCCTGCTATCTCTGGATGGAAAGCAGAATACCCAGGAGCTCCTCCGTCAGAAATCCCCTCTGAGCTGTGCTGGGCAGGCGTGGAGGAGCAGTGCCCCAGGGATGGGGATGGGGAGGAGGAGGTGGGCACGGGGCTGTCCCAGGGGGCCACGTCCTCCCATCCCATTAAGCCCATGGGCAGATCAGGAGCAGGACGGGAGGGAGATGAAAGGCTCCTGGAAGGAATCAGGTGCAGAGGGTGGGCAGATGCTGCTAAAGAGCAAAGGGACGCGGCCAGGCTCATTTGTCTGGAAGGGAACCAGCGGAAACTTTCTTTTTATCTCTGATTACGGATGTTAGGGTGGTTCCTAAAGACCACAGCCAGTCTGGACCCCAACCATTATAGGGAGGGGAACTGCAGTGCTGTTCTTTCTGCACCCCAAACCCACGATGGCAACGGGACCCAGCCCGGCTCCACCTCTTCCAGCCCAAAGCCCACTGTGTCCGTCTGTCCGGCAGCGAGTTGGGCACATCCCCATGTTCCCAGCCCTCTCCTCCTGCCCTGCCCAAGGATTGGCCATGCTCCATCTCCTCCGTGCCTGACTTAGCGGGGCATCCCTTTGCCAGGCACAGTCCGTCTGTCTGTCTGCCCAGGGATTAGCCTGGCCCCACCTGGGCTGCCCCTGGCTCCTCTCATCCCTCTCATGGGCTGATTGGCAGCAGCTGTCTGTCCGTCTGTCTGTCCGAGAGCTGGGTAGGCACCGCTCTGCCCATCCTACTACACCTGTCTGTTTGTCTGGGAGAGATGGACAGGGGCAAGCACCCATCCTATCACCACGTCCGTCTGTCCAGGAGGGGAAGCCATACACTGCCATGTCCATCTGTCTGTCCATGCTACCCACTGCCCCCCATCCATAAAAGGATGCTGGGCACATCCCTGTCTGTCTGTCTGTCCATGAGGGCAGCCACCCACTGCCATGCCTATCCCTGAGGGTTGCTGGGCACAGCTGTGTCTGTCTGTCCGGCACTAGAGCTCACTGTGGGCAGCCCTGGGCACCAGCATCACCCCCCTGAGCCCCCAGCACAGCTTAAAACCAGGATTAGGGCCAGGGGCCGTGTGGGCACTGCAAACAGAGCAGAGCCCACATTGTGTTCCTGGTGTCACAGCAGGCAGGGGCACAAAAAAACCCAAAATACACCCAAAAAATTTTCACCCACAGGAGGAGGCAGAGCAGGATCTCCCACCCATCCCATCCATGCTGGACACCCACCTTCCACCCCCAAAAATTAAAGTGGAACCACCAGGCTGGTGGATGGGCTGTTCGTGCTGGGGGTGCTCGGTGCGGGACAAAGATCTGCGGGGACACTGCCCATGGAGACAGTGCTGGTGGGAGACAGCTCTGTGAGCAGGGGAGCTGATCAGTAGGGTTTTTTTCCCTTTTCACCCAGTTTTTCCTATTANTTACCAAACCCACTCCGCTTCCAAGGGAGGAGGGGACTGCGGGGACTTCGCGGAACCCGGGCCCCGCCGCGCCCCGCCCGCCGCCGCCGCTCCGGGCACGGGGCAGCCTCCGGCCCCTCCTGGGGCCGAGNTCTCCTTTTCACCCCTTTCCCCCCCTTCACTTTATCCTCCTTTTTCCTTCTTTTTTCCTTATTTTATCCCCTTTATTCCTTCCTTTTTTTCTCACTTCTATCCCCGTTTTCCTTCTTTTTCCCTTTATTCCCCTTCCTTTTTCCCTTCCTTTTTTTCCCTTTCCCCCTTCTTTTTTCCTTTTCTTTTTTTTTTCCCCTTCTTTTCCCCTTTTTTCTTTTTCCTCTTCTTTTTTCCCTTCCCCTCTTCTTTCCTTCCCTTTTCCCCTTCTTTTTTCTCTTTTTTCCCTCATCTTTTCCCCCCTTTTCCTTATTTCCCTCCTTCTCCTTTTTTTTTCTTTTTTCTTCTTCTTNCCGGGGGGCGGGGGGGGAGGGGGAAAAAAAAAAAAAAAAGAAAAAAAAAACCAAAACCACAAAGCAACACCTCCAGCACACGCCATAAACGCACCTCACCGCCTAACGGAGCAAATGAAAGTTGAATCCTTCCTCGCCCCAAAAACGCCTCGAAGCGGAGGCAGCGCTCGGATTGGAGCGAGCGGAGGGAACGGGCTTTTCCCCCGGCCCTGGGGCACGGATTCGTTTTCCCCGATGTCCCGAAGCTCCCAGGGCCCTTCCGCGGGCTCCGTCCGCAGCGCGGAGCGGGCGCGCCCCGGGTCCGGGCGCTGACATTGATGTCACCGCATTAGAGTTAATGGCAGCAGCCTGCTCCTCATTATTAATTGTCTTTGTGTTTGGATAAAGTATGTAATCTTCTCCTCAACCACACCATTAAAATAGGTTGCCTTTTCAATTAAGAACTGTCTTGAGCGCAGCAGTCAATTTTCCTAATGAAGATGCATTATATTTTCACTTTTTTTTTTTT
>WBMW01000162.1:311097-394656 GCA_013396635.1 Penelope pileata | reverse complement strand
CTCCGTTGAAAGCGGAGTTAGCACCGCGATCGGGCGGCAGGGACGGGACAGACGGCCCCGAGGCGGAGGTCGCTCCCGCCCGCCCCTTTCGTTGGACGGAGCCGCGGAGCTGCGCGCAGGAGCGCGGCCGAAGCGCGGGGACAGCGCGGCAGAGCCGGGAGGGACCGTCCCCAGCACCTCCGCACCGGGAGAAAAAAAATATTTCTGCCGGGGAACATCAACCCCAAACCCTCCTTTTGGGGGAAAATAATAATAATAATAAATTTTAAGAAATAAGAGCAGGGTGGGTGCGAGCAGGGAAGTGAGTTTTCCTAGCAGAAGTCGACCCGAAGAAATTCTGCNCGCGGCCGCGGGGGCTCCGCGCCGCTGCCGAGTTCACACCGGGATGAATTATTATTTTTTTTATAATTTTTTAGGAAAACTCCATTTTTTTTTGCAGTTCGCTTGTTTGCAAGCGGGCACCCGAATCAGTTTTACTCTCCCGCGTAACAAAACCGCGGTCGCGTTCCCCCCCTCTTCGGCAAAGCCGCTCCCTCTTCACCCTCCCCCGGGGAAAAGCGCGGCTGAGCCGCGGCAGATGCGCACCCGCGGAGCCGCCCGGCGCATCTGGAAGCGGCACCGGGAGCGGGCCCGGGGGGGGCCCG
This sequence comes from Penelope pileata, assembly GCA_013396635.1. Classification (NCBI taxonomy): domain Eukaryota; kingdom Metazoa; phylum Chordata; class Aves; order Galliformes; family Cracidae; genus Penelope; species Penelope pileata. The sequence continues at coordinate 394,012 of WBMW01000162.1, read as the reverse complement.
GAGGGGAGCATCTCTCCCCACGGCGTTGTTCAGCCGAAGCGTTGAGTTTTAAGGAGAAACACCGAGTTTTAAGGTGTTTGGGGAAGAAAGTTGCTCTCGACTTCGTGGTGTTTTTTTTTTTTTTTTTTCCGACGGCGTGGGGAGAAAGGCGAGATTTTGCCAAAAAAATAAAAAACAAACAAACAAAAAAATTCCACTTTTTCCAGGGGTGTCAGAATTAACCCTTTCGGGAGCCTCGGGCACGGCCATTTCTCGGCGGAGAAAGCGTTCGGGTCCCCTCATCGCGGAGCGGCTCCGCGCCGTGTTTGTTTTGCTTCGGCTCCGTCCTCGAGAGTTTCTTGAAAGCCTAATAAATCTGTTACTCGCCTCCAAATCTAATTACCCGCAGTACTAATTAGGTGCAAATGGCCGGTGGAAATTACTGCGGGCGTGGACTGATGGTAGAGCAGAAAAGTTTGTCTCTTCCCGAGCGGGCATTTGAGCTCTGAAATGCAGCAACGTCGGGGGGAAGGGCGGGGGGGGAGGACTGAATGTTGCCCAAACCTGGGATAATTAAAGTCCTTGCAAGAGACTGGGGGAGAGATAGGTTTCTTGAATTGTTTCTTTGTTTCTCACCCTTGGGCTTTGTTATCTGCATTATTTATTTAGCCGAGGGGTTCTTTGTGTCTGCGAATGGCCCCAATCAAGTTTTGCTTGAGACAATTAGCTGGTGCCCGGCCGGGAATCCTATGCAAATGCCCCGGGCAGCCGTACAATGCGGGCAGTTGAAGGCATGGGGGGGTTTTGTTCGGGCAGTAATTACTGGATGGGACGTATCCCCCCCCTTCCCCCCCCTCCCTGCCTTTTTTGGGAGGGATGCGTTTATCTGCTCAGTCTCTCCCAGCTCCCAAATCCTCCTGCGGTCCGCTGTGGGGATAAAAGCTGGGGGGCAGCGAGCTCCCTGACCCCCTCCTCTCCCCTCCGCAGGCACCTGGCGGCCCCCCCCGCCCGACGGCAGCCGCAGGCACCGCCCGGGGCAGGCAGGGCGCTCGGGCGGCTCCCCCTCGCCCGGATTTCGGCCAACTCTCCTCCCCGCTCCAACTTTAGCATGATGTCTTATCTTAAGCAACCACCTTACGCAGTCAATGGCCTGAGTCTCACAACCTCGGGCATGGATTTGTTGCATCCGTCCGTCGGTTATCCCGGTAAGGAGCGTTTTTCTCTCTTTCCCGTCTCCCTTTCCCCCTCTGCCCCATGGAGGAGAAACCTCAAAGGCTCACCGTGCCCGGGGACCGGGATGGCTGGGGGATCGCGGTCCTCCTTTCTCCCTTCCTTCTCCCCTTTTCCCCAGTGAGTGGGCTGCAAAAAGGGGGAACAGATGCTCCAAACCCACCCGGGAGGGACGGGGGGGAAGAAGCAGAGCTGGGATTGCAGCAAGAAGGCGCCTGGGAGCGGGCAGCGGGTCCCCCAGAAAAGCCAGCAGGAACAGGGGTGCCCCTGGGGAGGGGCCCGGGGGGGGGTCACAGCGGTCTGAGCACCACTGAGTGACAGCCAGGGCTTCTGGCTCCGTTCGCAGCCACCCCCCGAAAGCAGCGGCGGGAGCGCACCACCTTCACCCGGGCGCAGCTGGACGTGCTGGAGGCCCTGTTCGCCAAGACGCGCTACCCCGACATCTTCATGCGGGAGGAGGTGGCCTTGAAAATCAACCTGCCCGAGTCCAGAGTGCAGGTAGGAACATTGGGTGGCCCCCACTCTGCCTCCATCCCAGGGAGGCCACTGGGGTGTTCCAGGGGATGAGGCCAACCCTAAAGGGAGATCGAGCCTCTGTGGGGTGAAGGGTGCCCAGAGATGGGTGAGGGTGCAGGAGGGGACAGAGCGGCTGTCTGCCCCCAATGGGCTGAAGGGTCCTCCTAGAGCTCTGGGGCTTGGTGCAGCCCCGGAGCCCGCTCCTGAGCTTGCTGCTCCCCTCCCAGCCCCCTCGGCCTCTCCTCCTCAGCACCCTCAGCCCTGCGAGCTCAAATCGCAGTGTGGGTCTTTGGAGCCCCCGCAGAGACCACGAAGGATCCCTGCTTCGCCAGGGATCCATGAACCCCTGGAGCCAGGCTGGGATCCCCCAGATTGGGGGCTTCCTCTGCCTCCACAGGGGCTTCAGTTGGAGAGAGGAGGCCTTGGGATCCCTCTGCTGAGACTGGGCTGTGTGTCCCCCACCAGCAGCCTGCAGGTTCCCAATCCAAGCAGCATCTTGGAGGTGCTGCTGGCAGGGCAGGAAGGGGCTCCTGGGGACCTGCATTGCCCCCAGCATGTATCTAGGACATCCTTGTAGCCTCCCTGTCTGTCCTGCTTACCTCCCTGTGAGGATGGCCCTGGTCATGAGAGCCACATGCTGTTGTGTCCCCCCATGCCCAACCCCAACCTTTTCCCCATGAGCCCCCAGCCCCACAGTGCCCTGCTAGAAAAGGTGGAGATGGGTTGGGGTCAGACAGCCTGTTTAGGGGGTAAATCTTTACCTGCTCCCCAATCTCTGCCTCTGTTTCCCTAATTGTTTCCTCCCTTTCAGATTCTCTATTGTTTCTAATTAAGGGCTTGACTTCAAGAGGCCTTAAATGGTGATTCCTGGGGGTCCCCGGCTGGCAAACAGCAAATAGGGAGCATTCCCTCCACCTCTTCTCCCCCAAAAGTGGCCTTATTAAGCTCTTTGATTTGCCCATTTCCACTTGTTATTATTGCTAACGATCTCGGGGAGGGGGAGCCTTTCCCTGCAGCAGCCTCCACAGCCCCCAGCGCCAGCTCTCATCCCCTTGGGTGCCTGCGTGTCCCTAACGTCGGGCTTTTCTCCATCCCTTCCTCCTTCCCTTCCTCTCTCCCGGTCCCCAGGTGTGGTTCAAAAACCGCCGGGCCAAGTGCCGGCAGCAGCAGCAGCAGCAGCAGAACGGGGGCCAGAACAAGGTGAGGCCAGCCAAAAAGAAGAACTCTCCGGCCCGGGAAGTGAGCTCGGAGAGCGGGACCAGCGGGCAGTTCACTCCCCCCTCCAGCACCTCGGTGCCCACCATTTCCAGCAGCAGTGCCCCCGTGTCCATCTGGAGCCCGGCGTCCATCTCTCCGCTCTCTGACCCCCTGTCCACCTCTTCCTCCTGCATGCAGAGGTCCTACCCCATGACCTACACCCAGGCATCAGGTTACAGCCAAGGATACGCCGGCTCGACCTCCTATTTCGGAGGGATGGACTGTGGATCTTATTTGACCCCTATGCACCACCAGCTCCCCGGACCAGGGGCCACCCTGAGTCCCATGGGTGCCAACGCGGTCACCAGCCACCTCAACCAGTCTCCAGCCTCCCTCTCCACCCAGGGCTATGGAGCCTCCAGTTTGGGCTTTAACTCCACCACCGATTGCTTGGATTATAAAGACCAAACCGCCTCCTGGAAGTTAAACTTCAATGCTGACTGCTTGGATTATAAAGACCAGACATCTTCATGGAAGTTCCAGGTTTTGTGAAGGCCCACGGGAACCTTTGTGATAAAGAGAAATCGCCACGAGAACGAACACGCTGGGCCGAACGCTCCAGTTTTAGTCAGGTCTTGGTTAAATTAAAGAGAACATAACTCAAATGGACAAACGGACAAACAAACAAACAAAAATCCGACGACGACAGCGACAAAAGAGAGGGACAGTGTTGGGGTGACCACGTTCAGACTCATCTCCTGCTCAGACGCTCTGGAAAAGGAATAACAAAGAGGAAAACGGAGGAGGAAGGCCTTAAACGGACAGATCATCTAGTGAGCAGAAAACAGACAGACCAATCCGTGTTCTTTATAGTTTTAGGCAATTGTTGGGTTTCTTTGTTTGGAAGAGGTGGGAGATCGTTCCACCTACGGGCCAGTTTAAGAAAAAAAAAAAGTCTAGGTTTTTATTTCTTTTTGTGTGTGCGTGGAAAGATCCTTCACCCAGAGGTTTCCAATGTGTTAGCCAACCCTCGGTTAAAATATTCGGAATGGACAGCATCTCTCTTTCTCTTTTTCTCCCCCTTTTTCTCCCTCCCTCCCTCTTTCTTTCTCTCTCGCGCTCACCCAACTGTTCGGTGCCCAACTCGCTCAGCGGGCGCCGGGAGAACTTGGTTCAGGGCTGTGTGGGTTGTGTGACTGATTGTCCTAGCTGCACTACTTTATTTAAAGAAAAAAAAAAATAATGTTCATAAGGAGTCAATATGTAGTTTTTAAGAGACAATCAGTGTGTGTCTTATATAAATGGTACATCTGTGGTTTTTAATCTGTGCTAGACTTCAAAACTGTGATCTCCTGTATTGTATGCAACTACGAGCCCCGCGCCAGCGGGAGTTCTGCTGTGATTTAAATAGGTTATAATTATAAGTGAGATTCAGAGCAACTGAGTTACCTATTATCATCTTTTTAAAAATAAAAGAATATATATATATTAAAAAAAAAAAAAAAACCACAAAAAACGCGATCGCCTTTCACCAGAGGTGAACTGCACTGAAACTTTTTACGACAAACTGTCTCTGAATGAAAGAGAAAAGACCGAAAAAAAAAAACCCACCCAAGGACATGAAACTCCTCTGGAGTTCACTTACTCCATCAAATCAAACAGGACTTCGGGCAGTTGCTCTGACCTGGATGAATTTAAACCGAGAAATTCATTGTCGTTTATGCTTGCAGATGTTAACTGAAAAAAAAAAAAAAAAAAAAAAAAAAAAAAAAAAAATACAAAAACATTTTTTTTTTTTTTTTTTTTACTTTCTCCTGGATTTGGCAGATATGTATAATTATATTAAAATGGTTCTAGCACACTCGATGGTTGTCTTCCGTTTCGATCGCAGCCGGCAGCGGGACCGGGAGGCTCCGGCTGCTTCCATGGGCTTTGCGGCCGCGTGCCCCGGATGGGGACATCTTTGTGGACAGTGAAGGAAGCAGAAAGAAGGGATTGATTTGGATTATTATTATTTTTAAGAAAAGAACTGTGAGATTCAAACCTGTCCCCTCTCCCAAATCTCATCCTTCGGAGGAGGGATGGCGTTTGCGTGTTTCGTTTAGGGAGAGCCATGGATGTCCCATGGTAAACCAGGGGGAAAGGAGGACTAGGAGCATCAGGCAGGGCTTGTGTCTGAGCAGAGGAACTGGGGAAGGAGGGGACTGGTTTTTAAGCTGTGATTTCATAAGCTCAATCTGGATCAGGCGCTTCCCCAGTGTCCCTGCTCATGGTGGCTCCATCTCTGTCCCTCTCCCTCACTCCTCCGTGCGTGCATATGGGACTGCGTGAGCCCCGAAGTTGGTTTGGATTTAATGCAGCAAACAATTGGACCATTGGAAAGAGAGAGGCAGACGGAGGTGGACGCCTGCTCCATGCTCCTGCCACCGTCTGTCCCCAGCTTGGAGCCACCACCACTGCAGTCCCCACGCGTCTCATGAGCACGATGTCTCCTCATGGCCCCGAGCATCCCTTGGCTTCATTTTCCCCTTGGGCTCTGCTCACCCCTCACAGGGTCCGTGCACCCCCAGGGAGCCTCCACCCATCAGCTGCCTCTATCAACACGCTGCTGCACCCCGAAACCGCAGCAATGCTTATCCCTTGAAACAAGCACCCTCCGTCACGCAGCAAAGCAGCTATCTCTAAATGAAGGCCAGTTTTTGCATTGCTTCACCTTATTTCTTAGTGCCTATTTATGATTTTTGCACGGAGGATGCACAGGGAGGCTTGGGATGTGTCTCCCAGCTGGGGACAGCTCCGTGTCCCCCCGCCAGCAGCTCCCGGGAAGCCATGCGTGAGGTTCCAGCATTGGTGCAAACCAATCGAGTTGAACCCTCCCCAAAAAAACTATTCATGCAAAATACACTCAGAAAAAGCAAATCCTTGTTGAACTGGGGCACAGCATCACACCTGCCTGGAAAAGCTCTTTGTTTGATGGGCTTTTGATTCTTTTTTTTTAAAGCACTTTTCTCATTTTGCTTTTCCCATCTTATCTTTCACTGTTCTTTTCTGAGCAGTTCCCTGTCTTTTAGGGATGAGCTCCTCCAGCTAGGGCTCATTTTTATCAGAAAAGCCAGTTCATGCCAGGAATTTCTCTGAATTTCTCCTGGCATTCTGCACTTTCCGCTTGATTTCTACCTGTTTTCTGATTTTAATTTAAATGGGTGCTCATGTGGGCAAAGGGCAAAATCCTACGGTGAGCTGCCAAATGCAATATATTATTTAAAGAACATTTGAACTCCTTTTTCATTTTCACTGTTTTAGGTCTTCCTTCCAGATAAACTCATTTCCTCTGAACTGAGGCTGCAGAAGGGGACTCTGGATCCAATAAAATCAGTAGAAAAGCTGGGTCACCATCTCGCTTTAGTGTTGGGAAGCCAGATTTAGGGGCAAAGAGCTGATTAATGGTGTGTCAGATTTGAGGTGCCCCTTATCCACCCCTTGTTTGGTAGGGTGAAGTTTCCCATGGGAGGAAAAAAAGACAAAAATGGGGAAAAAAAGAAAATAGGAGGCAATTATTGACTGCCTGGCCCTTGGCTGGGGAGCACTTGGCTCCAGCCCCATAGCAGGGATGAGTTTTGGGTGATCACGTTCACAAGAGGAGCCTGACCTGCAGTTTCCAAGGAGACAAGAGAGAGTTATGGCCAAAAGCTGGATTTAGGGACTCACAGCAGAGCTTCCCGAATGTGTGCACAGAGAGACCAAAAAGCCTCCCTCACAGCTCCAGCACTGCCCTTTCCTGGGGCTGTGGGGAAGAGCTGGAGGGATGGGTGAGGGTTTGGGGGGCTTGGGGTCGGATTTGGGGTTGGGAGGGCTGGCTGTGGTCTGGGCTTGGGTTTGGCCTCAGTCTGGGTCCTGGACTTTATCCAGTTTTACGGACTGAGAGGGGACACCAGAGGGGCCCTCGCCTTTGCTCCTTTCTTCCCTCCATTTCCCAAGGAAGGAGAATTTAAGCCTCCCAGCGCTTGGGGCATGCAGGGATGTCAAGGAAGCAGAGCCCAGGAGGCAGCACTCATGGTCACAGCAGGGCCAAGGCCTCCCCCAGCCCTTGTTGGGGGCTGTCAGGTGGAGAGGGGCACCCCCCTACACCCTCTGCATAGGCATGCATGGAGCAAAAACGTGCATATCTGTAAATGCACATAGCATGAATGCTCCTATCAGTGCATATGCATAACTGCACAGAGCATACAAATGCATGTCTGAATGCAAGTCTAAGGAATCAGATAGCACAAATGCACATTGGTGCAGAGCTATAAATGCATGCAGCATCAACCTATAAATGCATAATATGCATAAATGCAGACACTGATGTTAAATGCCCGATACATACACATTTGGTGTGTGCATATACTCATATACATACAAGTGCAAATAGCACTGATGGATACAGCAATGCCCACAGCAGCAGTGCCTGCAGGTTCAAACAGCTCTGCCTGCAGCAGTGGCTGTGCAGGGCCCCAGGTACTGGGCACCAGGAGGGCTGGGATGGGCTGCTGGGGAGCACTGGAGCAGGTGGTGCACTGAGCACAGGGAGGAGGGAAAGAAAGGAAGGAGGAAGAGAAAAGAGAAAGAAGAAGAAATGGGGAAAGGAAACGAGAAAGGAGAAAAGAAAGAAAAGGGGAATGAAAAAGGAAAAGGGAAAGAAAAAGAGAGAAAAAAAGAATAAGGAAAGGAATAAGGAAAGGAATAGGGAAAGAAAAGGAAAGGAATAGGGAAAAGAAAGGGAAGGGAAGGGAAGGGAAGGGAAGGGAAGGGAAGAGGAACAGGGAAGAGGAAAAGGAAAAGGAAAAAGGAAAAGGAAAAGGAAAAAGGAAAAGGAAAAAGGAAAAGGAAAAATGAAAAAGGAAAGGAAAAAGAAAAAGGAAAAGGAAAAGAAAAGGCAAAGGGTAGCAGAGCCAGCTCTTGGGGCTGCCTGCTGTCTCCCTGCTGCTGCTAATGCTGCTACACCTCTGCACTGGGTCAGAATGGAGAGAGGAGATGCAGGGGGAAGAAGAGGTGACAAACAGACAGATAAATATATAAATGCTGCACAAACTGTTAAAATCTGCTCTGGGAGTCAATTTTGACTTTTAGGCTCATGAACCATTAATAAAAATCTCCTTACACTCAAATGGCTCTCAAATGCCGTGATAGCGGATTACAAACTCCTAATGGAGATACTGTATGATCAAATATTCTGTAAGCAGCAAGGTCTAACGTACCGGGGGTGGCCAGGCCACCTGATTATCAGCTTATCGGCAAATACTTCTTAGTGCGGGATGTGCCAAAAAGAAAATGTCTTTCTCTGCACAGTCCCTTCCGAGTTCTTCATTTAAACATATTTGGGAACAGCATCATGTAGTGCAGGGACTGGGGCATCTGTGGCAGCAGGAGCCTGTGGTTCTTGCCTTGCCTCCCCTGACAAGCACTCAAGAGAGGACACTGGTATCTATTCTCCTGCAAGGAGAGATGCAGTATTTCTGCTGGAGCTGCTGTTGCCTAGAAAATGCATGGCCGGAGCCTCCATGGGGACAGCTCGCCCCACAGGGCTCCATGCCCTGCAAGGGTCTGGGACAGGGGTGAGGAGGGAGAAGGGGGTGTGAGGGAGCAAGGAAGGCAACTGTCCTCCTCTTGTGCATCAGAAATTGCATTAAAATGTCTCTGTAACCTTTCACAACTCTTTGTGTGTGAATACAGCACCAGGCACGGAGTTACTGCAGGACCCCCTCATCCACAGCCTGAGCTGAAGTCACTCTCACTTTGCTCACGTCCTGACACAAGGGAGTTTTAAACACTTGGAGCATTTTTCTCTTTCCCGGATGATGTTGTGAGATCAGGATGTCAACACCAAGAAGAAGGAATTTCCCGCTGATGTGTTTTAACTCAATAGTGACTTTTTGGCTGGGCTTCATGTCCCATCTCTCCCTTTGCAGAGGGCAGAGGCAGTCCCAATGCCATGACGCATCTCCCAGCAGGGCCAGGACTCTTGCACGCTCATTTTCTTCAGAAGCAACAAACTGTAAACACTTTTGGGTCCAGTTAAAAGCAGAGGTGATGTTGATTTATTTTCTGGCATTGCTGTTAAAAGTGTCTCTGTGCCATTCCATGATCTTGGAAGGACGGATAACCGTGTTCTGCTGTGTCTCATAGAATCACAGAAACATAGAATCCATAGAGTCACAGAATCACAGAATATCCTGGGTTTTTAGAGACACACAAGGATCACTGAGTCCAACCCCTGGCTCCATAACCACCCAAAACCCAAACCCAACATCTGAGAGCGGTGTCCCAGCGCTCCCTGAGCTCCGGCACTTGGGGCCGTGCCCACTGCCCTGGGCAGCAGTGCCATGCCCACCCCTCTGGGCAGAGCCTTTCCTCACCCCCACCTGACCCTCCCCTGACAGCTCCATGCCGTTCCCTCGGGCCCTGTCGCTGCCCCCAGAGCAGAGCCCAGCGCTGCCCCTCCGCTCCCTGGGAGGGGCTGCAGCCGCCATGAGGCCTCCCCTCAGCCTCCTCTGCTCTGGGCCCAGCAAACCACGGGGCCTCAGCTGCTCCTCACAAGCTGTGCCCTCCAGACACTTCCCCATCTCTGTAGCCCTCCTTTGGATGCACTCTTACAGCATTACGTCCTTCCTATATTGTGGCACCCAACCTGCACCCAGTGCTCGAGGTGAGGCTGCACCATGCAGAGCAGAGCAGGACAATCCCTCCCTGCACCCAGCAGTGCTGGGCCTGGTGCACCCCAGGGTGCAGTCAGCCATTTTGGCTCAAGGGCACACTGCTGGCTCCAATTCAACCTTCCATCAACTAGAACCCCCAGATCCCTTTCTACAGAAGAATCCACAGGCCATGATGGCTCCTTCACAGGATGCGGAGCTGCAGATTTGACCCCTCGGGATAATCACGCTCCTCTGCAGCAGGGAAATGCCTGGAGCTGGCTCGCAGGACCATGTCTGGGAAGACACCTCAGGCTGATGTGGGTGAGGACATCACCCCGAGGGCTGCAGAGCTGCTGAGGGGCTGCAAACAAGGAGTTGAGATTAAAGAGCGTGGAGCTGCCAGGGTGTTTGTTCAGTGTCCTGAGGAGGAGGCAGCGTGGGGTTGGCTTTATTTAACATTTTTATTAGCGATGCTGAAGAGTGCGCAGGCAGAATTGCTAAACACTGGTGAAGGGAGAGAAGGGATAGAGGCACGCAGAGGACGGAGAGTCTGGCAAAGAAAAAGCAGGGCTGGATGGCAAAGGGTGAGCAAATGCATTTGGAGGAAGAACTAGGGTGATTTAGCATCCCTGCAGGAGGAAGGTGTTTGGGAAGCCAAGCTAGGAAGGGGCTGAGAGTGCTGTGCCCTCCTGATGGCCATGAGACTGCAGGAGCTGGGAACTGGTAAAGGGTGGTGAGAAGAGCAATGGGATCCAGAGGGCTTCAGCCCTGGGTAGGTGGGGGGTGAGGGCAGCAAAGTTGCCACTGGAACCCTGGAAATCCTGGAATCAAGTGGGAGAGGAGACATTTACTGACATGATGTTGTCCAGTCCCAGGGCCAGGCTTTGAAATGGAAAGTGAAGAGTTAGAAAGGGTTTGGGAAGAACCATGGTAAGGACACAAGGAATGGGGAACCTGCCAGACAGAGCAGTACCTGAGGAAATCTTGACAATATATGGAGTAACCCAAGAGAAGGCTGAGATGACGAAAGTAGGTTTGGTGAGTACATCTGGAAAAGGCACCCAGGTTGACAGGTTAAAATTAGATTCACCCACACTGGACACCAGAGACAAATAAAAGTTATCCACTGAAACTAATTGCTTTAGGACACAGAAGATATAAAGTTTTTTCAAGTCATATAGTTTTTTTATGGTCAGATAACCAGGTTACTTTCTAGAAGATAAGCAATAGGTCTCCAATAACTTACAATAGAGCATGGCACATCCCTTGCTGAAACCATCCAGATTACCCTGCTGTTTCAGGGTTAGACGCAGGACTTTTTGGAGGATGGAGCATACAGATGCTCTCCTGCCAGCAGCACAATGCTGGCACCCCCAGGGTGACCCAGTCCTGGGAAATATCTTGCAAGAATTTCCTGGAGCATTTGGGCAAGCCCTCCTGTGCTTCTGCTCTTTCTTTTTCCTTTGGTTGCCCTCTCCCCTCCTGTGGGGACTGGGGATGCAGTGCCAGCCTCTCCAGGTGTGCAAACTTTCCGCCTCCTTTGGCAGAGAGCTCATGGCACCAAGCAGGTATTGCCAGGGTCGAATTAAGCTGCAAAAGGCTGCCAAAGCTCATTTCTGCCTCCTGGCCTCGCACAGCAATGAGGAGAGAGGTGACTGCAGAAGGGGTTGCAGCAGGGTCTGAGCCTCATTCCCTGTGTTCTGTGCAGGGTGCATTTCAACATTTTGGGATGGTCTCTGTACTCCAATGGATCACTCAGGTCTGCTGCAAGTCTGTGACATTGCAAGGGCTGGTAGCAAATTGCTGCAATTAGTAATATAATTAGTAACAAAGAGTGTTGGAGCTGTATGGGGTTTGATGGGAACAACTATGCATTTGCAGAAGTCTCTCTGTGGCATTACACTGGTCCCTATATAACTGAGAGCAAAATTTCAGCCTCACTACATTTATTTAATTACTTGGATCGATGCAACCATATTAAAATAGTCCTTTTTTCTCTGATTTCCCAGGCAAAGTCCCAATTCCTGCCATTTCACCTTCTACTTTGACGGCATCTCTGGCAGTGAGGGCCTATCAAGGCTCCCCTTGCTGCTGTACCATGGGGTCAGACTGCAATAATCAGAGACAAAAAGAGTTTCAGGTAGCACTGTGGGATGCCAAGGGACCCTCCGGTCCCCCCTGCCAGGAACGCTACAGCATCCATTACTCACATGTAGATGTGCTGGAAAACCCCGATGCAGGTGACAGATGTGTCCCAAAAGGCCAGGATTCACTGTGGGACAGAAGCGTGGGGTTTTGTGTTCTTCTTCTCTGTGCTCAATGTCTGGTGATCAGTTCAGTCCCAGGGCCTATATATGATGCAGGAAGGCCATTTTGGCTGAGCCATCTCCATGGCTTCCATGCAGCTGTCTGCAAAGCCTTAATTGCTTCAACCTTTGCACAGATACTGCAGGCAACAGTTGTTATTTCCTGGCCACAGTCTGCAGTGTTTGCTGCGAGATTTTGGTGTCAGGATGATAAGGTGCCCTGTAAGGAAGCCTGAACAGACTCTGGCTGGGGACACGGCAGCACGGCAAAATAAGGGACCTTCCCCCAAACCCATCTTCACAATGCCACATGGCACACACAACCCCTTGATGGGGCACGGGGCAAATCAACCAGCTGTGTCTGGCACTTGGGCACAGAGGAGCTGAGGTGTTGCAAATGCATGAGATGGGCTGAGCTGAGTGGGGAGAGGGGGTGTGAGACGGAAATCATCTACATGACTCCCTGGCAACACCGAAAATCTGTAGGTGTCTTGATAATCATGGGAATTCAGTGATGCTCGTGGGCTTGCACTGGGGATCTGTGACTGTAACTGTCCCTGTTAGTATTACCAGTCTCTTTACTCACTCCACTGTTTATTAGACAGTGATTAGAAATTAGACATATTACTCACGGAGACCAGGCGTGATGTGCTTATTTTTTATTTGCCTTCGAATCACAGAAATCCGCGAGCGGCTTTCCTTCTAGACCTAGCCTGTTCCCAGAGCCTTAAAATTAAAGCAATTGTAAGGCTGCCCTCAGGTTTCTGGTGACTTATGCAAGAAACCAAACATAAGAGAACAAAAAGACAAATGGAAAACTGAGGTTTCGGGCTGGAATTGAGCCTTCTGTTGGTTTGTATGGAGAGCAATGTGATCGAGTCAGCTCCCTGTGCCTGCGTCAGGAGAGGAGAGGGAGGAGGCTGTCCTGATTAGATCTGATTTCCTACCTGTTTACTGTAGGCATCTGCATAATGATGGCCCTGCAGAGTGGTTAGCATATTGTAACACCAGTTCCTGAACCCGTTAAAACACAAAACCGCGCAGACTGCGGCTGTTTACAGCAAATCTCTTCTTCCTGATTGCGTCCAAGCGGATGTGGCCGGTGTGTGCCCCGACTCCTTGAGATGGCTGCGAGCCTCTTCCAGATGTCATCAGAGAGATAAACGCAAACTGTTTTATTTGCAGCAAAAAGGAAAAAAAATCAGAGGGCTGGAAAGGGATCTAAAGGTCCTTTAGGGGTCATTTTCCATTTTAGCTCCTTGTTGGAAGAAACAGACTTCTCCAATACGCCATATTCCTGGCCCAAGTGCTGGTGTGGTGATAGCAGCTGGGGATTTTGAAGCAGCACAAATAAGAGGAGAGACAAAGGCAGCAGCTCAGTCCTCCCCGGTTATCTGTGCTCATGGAGGATGCATGCTTCACCAGAACTTTCACCCAAGCAAATCTTCAGGTCTAGAATGACCATTTACAGACTGCAAATGTGGTGGGAAGCTGAGCTTATTTGTAAATCATTTGCTTTTAGTGAGGACAGATGAGCGTGCCATTGTTTTGGGAGAGTTTCTTGTCGGCTGAATCACAAAAAAAAACAGATAACAGGGAGGAATGCGAGGCAGACATGACCGCGCTATTGCCAAAGGGTGGCAGAGGATTGCAAGGTTTGAGCATCCAGGCAGTGAGGTGTCAGCAAACAAACCCAGGCTGGTTCACCTTTCAGCAGATCTGTTCATCGTTTTGCTTTGACAAGCAGGGTCACGATGTCCCTCCCCACCTCCTTTATTTTCAGCGTCTGCCACGTTTGTTTTCACAGGTTGGCAGCCGTCGGCAGCAGTCACACACGCTCCTCTGGCTGCTGTGGAGACAAGCTAAAAAGTTCTCCTTAGTGGCAGCGTTTTAGCAGCCTGGGTGGCTCTGATAGCCTGTGAGCAATCACACGTGGAGCTGTGCAGATCTTTGAGGGGATGGGAACATCCAGGGAAGGGAGCACTGGGAGGCAGTGATCTCTCCCCAAGGATGGAGCAGCCCAGTGTGTTGTAGTTGCTCTCTGCCTATGCAGCTCTAGCACCCTGAAAAAATGTCTTTTAGGGGAGATAAAGAATAAAGAATATTAACCTGATCTTTGTAACTACCTGCAGTGACACCAAGGGCCAGAAACACAGTGTGGGTGGTAAACAGCTGGTGACTTGGTGGAGTGCCCCAAGAAGCAGAGATGAACGAAGCAGTGAGGTGGTGGGCCCCCCACCCTGATTTGGACACATACTGCCTCTATTTCCTTCCTGTATGCCATATAACGACAGCTGCAGCTCGTGGAAGTGCTCCTCGGGCTGCAGGGCTCCCTGTTAAGAGATCCATTTATTGGGGGGACTACAAACATCACACTGGTCAAACCTTGTATGTGCAGATGGGTTTCTAGCAGAGTTTCAAAACTATCTCTGCAAGACATGGGTCTCTCGTGAGAGTCCACGCAGTTGCAACCTTTTCCTTTTAACTGTGGCTATTTTAATTTCTTTTGCAGCTATGGGAAGATTTGCAGCTGTGGTTTGATGGTCCTTAGAGCAGCCGTCCAGAAATCTCCCTTCTTCCTCTGGATTGGAGCTGCATCCTTTTAGATCCCTCAGTTGCACACAAAGCTTATTCTTTTTCTAATCCTACAAAGTCAAGCCAAGGATTTCACAGACCTCCTGAACTAGCTTGCTGCCACCTGAACAATTTAAAGCACATTTTCCGTTTTCTCATCCAACCATTCTTGGCAATATGGGGTTGTAGGGAAACAGCTGATCACAGCATGAACAGATGATTGAGCACATGGTGGAGGGGCACGGCTGGCCTGGGGAATACTGGTAGATCACTTGCACCTGGGACTGGAAGGGGTGGACTGGTAGGGTTGCCCCAGGTTTAGATAAGGGCCAACCAGGCAAAGCAGAATGCAATCAGAGAGAGAAGATCAGAAAGCAGCTGGAGCAGCAGCAGCAGCTGAAGCAAGGAGCTGAAGATACAGGAAATGATGTGCAGCAGAGACCCTAGCTCCAGGTGAAACAAATGGCATAGTCATAAGAGTTTTGGGACTTTTTCTGTTACAGGAGTAAAGGTGGGCTCCAAATGAAATAACATGACAAAGAAGTACTGAGTATCAGCTAAGGCTTGTTTGATCTTCTAATGATTCCTCGTAGCCTGTACTTCTCTAGATTGCTTATGGGAACACCATATGGGTTGGTGTCAGAGCATGCTAGACCCATGGCATGCTCCATGTAGTGCTCTTCCTGTGTCTGCTGGGCAGGACGGTTGCAGAAGAATGCAATATTGGTTTAATGAGATATGTTGTTGACAAATTAACGTTGGCTGTTCCCTAATAGACAACATTCTGCAAGAATGGAATTGTAAATCTTAGAACAATCTGAGCTTGAAGGGATCTCTGAAGGTTTCCAAGATCCTGCTTGAAGTGGAGCTCGAGAGTTAGATCAGCTTGCTCCAGCCAAATTTTGAATATCTCCAAGGATCGAAATCCTTATCAATCCCTCTGGGTTCAGGATTTAAACTAGGTTTTAATGGCCCTAGGATTTAATTACTCATGGAGAAAAGTTTTTTCCATATATCCGTCATTGCAACTGTATCTGTGGTTGAAAGGGAACCTGAAGGATTGCTGTCATCTCCTGCATGAGCCCAGATCTCCAGCAGAGCGAGGGATCATTCACCCCACTTCCCATGAGCACGGCTCTCTCCTGCTTTGCCTGCACAACACGTGGAAATACACTTTCCAGAAACAGATTTCTTAAAGTTGGTCACTGTCTTCATTTGGAGGATAACAGTCTTATGCAGCGGTAGGACCACTCTGCTCTGATCTGTGAAGCTCTGAAGTCCCTTTAAGCCATCTCATAGCAAGTCCCTTAGTGAGGATGTCTGCAGACCCCTGCTTCCAGACAACTCCTTTGGTAGCTGATGCAGCCCAGAATTGTCCCCTTGGACTGCCTCTTTCTTAACCTACCTTTTTCCATGCCAGACATGTCCTTGATGATTCTTTCTGATGTCTGGAAGTCCTCTGGGGCAATTGTGGGGCATCCCAGGGATTCCCATTGTATAGCACCGGCCAGGCAACAGCAGAGGTGTCTTGGTGCCTGTTATATGTTGGAGCAACCATGTCCCATAGATATCTGCCTCTTCACTGCCACATGGCATCCCCATTTCATGCTTCCCAATGGTGCTGGCACTGAGGCATTAATTGACTGTTCCCCATCACTCCTGCATAGCATTTTTGCTTTCTACCCTGTGTACTGATATCTGTGTTGGACGTTGTACCCTGACACTGCCCTACCCACCTGCAGACATTTTCACGGGGCTGGTTCTGCTGCTCAGCACCCTGCCCTGTGCCCTTGGCCACCTTCCACAGGTCAGCCTGTCCCTGACAGGGGACTTTGATGTCAGAGCTCCCATCTCTGTGACACAACCCTCTGCTCTTCCCTGTTTCATTTAACATAAATGGTTCCTTGTTCTGTCGGGGATCCCGAAGCTCATCACATACATTCATCAGCTTCTCCAGAATCCGTGGCAGGATTCCTGGAGATGCTGTTTCACTCAATCCTCTTCCCTCTTCCCCATGAAGCTCTTAAAATTTCTATTTTCTCACATTCATTTCCATGGCTCCCATCCTATGCAGATGCTGTCATTGTTGTCAGAGCCTCTCTGTCCAGAAATCCAGCATTTCCAGTGGCCTAAGACCTGCCTGTCTGCTTTTTGCTCTAAATAATGAATGCTCTCCTCCCTATCACCTGGTGCTTTCTGCGACTCATGCTGGGGGGTGGCACTCATCATGTTTCTTTTGCTCTGTGCTGGATAGGAACATATAGGAGATCATTCAAAACATATAGGAGATCATTTCAAAGCCAGGCTGGATGGGGCTTTAAGCAACCTGGTCTAGTGGGAGGTGTCCTTGCCCATGGCAGGGGGGTTGGAACAAGATGATCTCTAAGGTCCCTTCTAACCTGAACCATTCTATGATTCTATGATCATATTTTGGGAATTTCAGCAGTTTTTTTATTAAGGGACTGATGTCCAGAGATGCTTCTGCAATAACCTTCCCAACAGGGTGCTCCCAATGGAGCAAACACTATAGCTCCAAGCCACCATGGAGGCTGACATGGTTTGCCTCATCCTTTTGGTTTCCCAACAACACTTTAATGTACACCATTATACCAGCTCAAGCTCCCATGCGCAACACAGCACAAGCCAAAGTGACATTACAGTGACGTTCTCCTGGAGATCTTAGTGTCCATGTCTTGCCAACAAGATGCTGTTGGTAGGATGGATCTGCTGTGGAATCAGGTCAGGATCAGCCAGGCATTTCAGGCACATCTCAAGACCCCAAAGGCAAGTGAGTGCTGACACCCCAACACTGGGCTTCCTCCTTGATGGCTGGAGCTGGTGGCTCACAGCCCTGTGCCTGAGAAAAGGGGCAACCCTTCCTTTCTGCCATCAGCCCACAGCTGCAGAGGCTGGCACAACAGCCTGGCCCTTCTGCTGGAATCGTGCTTTGCTTTCTCATTATGCAACCCCTGTATTTTAATAGAAACCTCTTTTTAGGCAGTCTCAGAAACAGTTGGGTTTTTATTTTTTTATTTTTTCCCTCCTTCTGTCAAATGACCAACTTAATAATTCACTAGTTGTGCTGGGATTAGCCACTTTGGGCCACACTGGATTTCTTATCTTTAATGTAGTTCTCGACGACATCTTCTGCTCTTAATCCCCTGACAAAACTCCCTTTGATTCCCATGACAGTCGCTCACAGAGATCAAACGCAGAATGCTGCTCTGTCAGGTAGAGCTGGGTGAATAATTTGTGACAAATAATTTACCCGCAGACTTTCTCCTCATTTTCTGTGCACAAATTGTCCACTTGGTTGAGACTTGGGACAGCTGATGGATTTGTTTCTGGCTGCACGAGTCTGAGTTCAGTACCTTGCTCTTGAGAAAAAGCCTGCAGGTGCACTTAAAGGCCTCAGCATCCGTGATGCTTTGACCTTGCTCAGCTCCAGCACTGTTTCTTGGCAGGGCAGAGCCCAGCTTGCCCCAACACACATCCTGATACGCTCAGTGCTTGTGAGTCATCGTGCTGTATTTCTGTACCAGCTCAGAGCAGCGTGACTTCCTGAGCTGAGAGTTGCAGTGCAAATAATCTCCAATATCAACTTAAAATTTCTTGTTCGGGGGATGTGCTGTAATGTATGCGCCCAATATGAGTTTTATTGCTTTCCCTTGCAAGAATATTCTCTCCAAAAACCAAGGCATGGCTAGACAGGGATGTGCTAGATAAAGGGACCTGGTTTCCACATGAGCTCTGGCAGGGATGAGGGGCACCCACCCTCCCAGCAGCACTGCCCAGAGCTGTCAGCCCCCTACCCTGCACAACTGGGCATTGACCTTATATCCCCTCTCTTTATCTTTGCGTCGCCGCAGCCTACATCCCAGTTTAACCATTTCACCAAACGTGAATGGTGTCTCTGGGTGTGTCACAACCATGCAATCTAGGTATTTTAGGTAGAGAAAAGGTTAGGAATTAGGATTAATTAGGAGTTAGCCATAAGAAAATTCTGGTATGGACTGATTTACACAATATTTGTGATTTCATAGATGGGAATGTTTGAACCTGCAGATTGTGTCAACGTTAGCTCTTTCCTTCTTTTCTAATTAAATGTCTGTGACTCTTAAAAAGCACAAAGGTGGTAACTTTCAGGTTTCCATCTATTTTCCAAACAGCCTTGGTAAAGCCTGCGGGGAGCAGAGCAGTGCTGCCTTACCAGGGCCCACAGAGACGCTTCATTAACCCAATTAAGCAGGTGGATGGAGAGGGTCTCTCTGATAATTTACACCTTACTAATGAAGTGTGTGACTCTTAATCTCCTCCAAACAAGATACACTCATGAAACACTGGTGCAAGAAAAGGGGAAATTAATTAGGTGAAAAAACTATGAGATTATAGCAGAGGGATTCCAATGAGGCAACTGTAACATGGCTGGTGATTCATTTGTGCCTGTCTTAAATTAATGGCTGAGCTGTCAAGTAAATAAGACCCAGCATCATTTTGGCTTAAAAGACATTCTCATCAGACCTAGCACGAGACACCTTGTTCTCATGCACGACACACCAGTTCTGCACCCAGCTGCCTGGGTGGCCCTGGGCTGAAATGAGCCCAGCCTGAGCAGAGCCTGCCCTCTTTTCTAAGGAGCCTAGAGGAGGATTAGAAGGAGCTACTTATCCTATGCATATCTTTTCAATACAGGAATGACTTTATGTCATATAAACAGATCGGCGTGGCTGCCAGGTCTGTGTTTACGCTGCAGTGGGATGGTGAGGAGGTGCTGACCCATTGCTGAGCAGCCGTCCCACCAAGCCAACCAGCTCAGCTAAGTGCTTTATGTTTGCTTCAGCCCAGTGGTGGGAAAATGAAAGCATGATGCAAGCTGTTGCTTTGCATGGTGCTAAGTGAAAGCCTGGAGTCAAGCTCTTTGGGACACATTTATGGGCAGATTTCTTTGATCTGTGTGCATTGTTGTTGAGCGACTCTGGGCGTCGGTGTTTGCGGTAGAACTGCTTGGTTCTGTCATCACAACTTCTCCTGGCCCCCAATGGTATTGGAAGACCCTTATAGGGGTTCCTGTCTTGCATGTGTGCTGCTGAGTAGCGTCCCCAAAATCGGGTGCGATGACAGGAGAGTTGGAACTGGGTGATCTTCAAGGTCTCTTCCATCCCAAGTCATTCTGTGTCCCTATGAAGATTGTCTCATTTTGTCCCCAGGACCCCATTGAAAAGAGGTAGATCATCTTGAGGACATGTATGGTAGTTGTGCCTCCAAGGAATGGGGTCTTCAGTGTTTCCAGACAGAATGCTACAGAAATGAATTTATCACTTCAAATGAATTGGTGGGTATGGAAAGATTCCCAGAGTAGCAGATTTGAGTCGTTGTAACATTGGAAATCGCATTCTGTCCTAAAAAAGAATTTGACAAAACCAAGGAATTTGAAAGCTTTTGGCAAACATGAATTAAAGCAGCAATTAATTAAGCTCTGCGGCACTCCTGTTTGATAAACAAGAGATACATTATGATCAGTCAGTATTGCCAACTGCAAACAGCCATTGTGAGTCCAGCTCCCCAAAATTATGAGATTGGCTTGAAAAATCACGAGATTAAAAACCAAAATTGTTGCATTTTCTTTATCCACCATCTGGCTTCTCAGCCTCTAGGGTAAACATGCCTCGTTTTCAACTACAAGGGCTAGCCACTTACGAACATGAAAACTGGGATCCTTGTGCTTCATAACAACTCCAACAGCTGAGGCTTTAGGAAAAATGCTAAAAGAATCCTAAGACTCGTCATGAAATCAGAAGAATTTACAATAATGATCACTTATAATTGAAACAGTTTTGGCTCAGCAGCTATTTCTGAATGCAGCAAGCCAGCTCGAGAGCTGCTGGATGAGGAATAATGATGACTGTCCTTCCTGGTCCAAATTTCAGGAATGTTTAGGTGGGTGAAACACAATTACAGAGGCAGGATGTCATGTAGTTCTTGCTGGAATTTAGCCAGGGCACGATAGAGAAACACATCATTCTTGTGAAAACTCTTTTGGGATGATCAATTATTATAGACGGTTGTTCCCATCTCTCTGGAAGATGATTGCAGGCGATATGGTAGCATCAGGCCCTGACCAGGGGTGATAGCTCTGTACCAAAGCACAGATGTGAATGCCACCCCCAGAAGCTCCACTCCCCTGGTTCTGAAGCCCTGACAGACAGTGTGTGTCGGGAAAATCCTGTCTCAGGCTGATCCGACTTAGCTTGTGAGACAGGGCCATTTTGGTGGCAGGGCTGGCAGCCACCGCATTACTGTCTGGAGAAGAATTTACGCTGCAGTGGGAATGGCAAATTATCTGGAGGGAAAGTAGCTGCAGCAGGGCCATGGCTGGCCAAAACCAGGAAAACAGATTTCAAACTAATGTAAACAGCTTGGATTTATCACCGGGTTTGCAGGTTCAAAAATAAATATCACCGTTTCTCTGGTTCAAAAGTTGGTTCTTTTCTACTGACACTTCAAAAAATGTAGTTTTCCGGTGACCTTGGAAACCGCTTTAAATACATTTTTCAGTCGTTTAAAGACCTGAAGTTAATAAAAGAGAATCGGGAAAAGAAAGAAAGTTTCAATTCTTTAAGCAGGTCTATTTGTCACAGAAGAGAAAATGAACTCGAGGCCACCTGAGCACCCAAGCACATGTATTTTAGAGAAAACTAGCTCTAATGTCCCCACCGCAGCAGGATCCCCATACACGTCAAGAAGCCATTTTCTCCAAGGGAGAACATTCCGGCTGTGCTTAGGATAGACTCTGATCTTTGCACCTAAACCTATTTGAAGCGATACGAGGGGCTTTTGTGCTGCTATGAAATTACTCTGGGCCAGCGAGGGCACTTGCTGGCTGCGCGCTCCCCTCTCTTCTGTGGAAATCAAAGTACAAATGGGTTGGAAAATGTACAGACAAATTCATGCAGTGAGAACTGGCTGGGGCTATTTAGCAAAAAGATACAGCCTCTGACTTGGGAAGTTCAGCACTCCAGGGAGCAGAGGAGATAAGGGGGAGGGCTCGCCCTGTTTTTATGGTTTTTCTCTCTGTACCTCTTAATGATCACCTCTGGTGGCCCAGATGGACTTTGAGGCCAACTCCTGGGTGGTCATCTGTGTTCCTCTATCCTTTAGGGTTTTCACTCTGCCTAGTCCAAGGCATCATTTCGAGGACCAGCTCCCAAACACAGGGGCTGTGGCAGGAGCGCTGCTAATGCAAAAGAATATTGGGTAACACCGGAGCCATGGCCCTCATGATGCTGCCCTCCGTTTGGACCCATCTCCCTGCTTTGCAAGAAATGCTTGTGTATTGAATAAAGCATTTCAAAGGGTTATTCTAAATAGGTGTCTGGGGCTCAGTAATTAGTGCTGACATCCATAAACAGTGTGTGTCTCACTCTTGCATTGCCCAAGCCGTGACTATAGACCGAGCATCTTATCGAGTTACTTGCTTTCTCCAAAAGGATGTACCAGCAGGTCGTGTGTAGGTTAAAGATGGCAGCTCTCTAACCACTCAGGAGCTCTTTTATCCTGTGTGCAAACCTGGTTTATAAAGCTTATCAAGAAGAGAGGCTTGGTATCACAGTCTAGTACTCATAATTAATCCTGGAGACAGTGCGGATTTAGGTTCATCGGGGCTGACTTCAAATTAAAAAGTCACTATTAGCATGTGAAACAGACACCATATGTTACACATTAACACTGTAGATGTTGCAGAATGTTGGGTATTTCTCTTTTTGAGTAAGGTAGCTGTAGGTACACCCTTTCCAATAGGCAGTTGCTTGGTTATCCATATAGTAGTCTCGCTGAACATATAGTGGTCTCCATTATGGATGGTGGCAGATGTCTTTTTACACACATCTCTATGCCCAGATCTATTTGTATGCACATGTCCATATAGATGAAGTCTTTCTTTACATGGTCTTTTAAATTTTTGTACATAGAATTATACTTTTTTGTATTTATACACATTATTACATTTAAAACACTGTACTGATCAGTACGCATGCACCCATCAACGAGAAATGACGTGAGAAATTTATACATACAAACAGAGAAATCTCCATGTATCTGGTTTATATTTTCCATAAATGTTTTTCTCTCTCGTTCCCTCCCAACATCTGTAGCTACCTTGATCCACGTACAAGTTCAAAGTGGAAATACTGCCTAAGAATGCAGTTGGCAGCAGCCTGTAAAACCTCATTGTAGTGGGAGTTAATGCAATGTTCCCAGTGTCTTCAGTCGTCTGAAATTTGAGTTTAAAGTTCTTGCACAATCGCAGTCAACATAAAATGCAGCAGGAAATCGCCATTAGTCAAATGTGTTCTTCTAATCCCGCTGCAAAATGGAGCTTTTTCATTTCCATCCTGCCACGGGTTAGTGTGTGATTTCATATGTCAGAGACATCAATTCTGCCAAGGAGAGGAGATGGGCGAGAACAAATTAAAAATATAGGCTCCTTTGCTTCAGGGGAAGTGGAGAGGGCAGGTCTTTGTGGAGAACAGTAATAATGATCTCATTTAAGAGAGTTTCTGGGTCTGATTCTTTGCTGCCCTTCTTCATACTTAATTAGTCCCTGGCAAATTGAGGGCCTAACCAGCAAATCCATAGGAATATGTATTCACTCTTCTCTGCTGAAACTGCATAGAGAGTGCAAGCAGGGAGACATCAGCCCACGTACTCTGATCTTGAATGCACCAACTGGCTGCCAATGGGAAAACCTGCCATTTCCTTCTCTCGCTCCTTCTGTCCTCGTCTGGTTTTGTTTCTGTCTCTCCCTCTCTCCCACTTTTTTCTTTCTAATTCTCTCCCTTCATCTGCACGACCACTGGGATAAATACAGCAACAGTCCCTCTCTTCCCAGAGACTCATTCTTGGGAGGATATTAGTGTGTGCCACACTCTGCTGCCGATTTGTCTTAAGGTAATTATTATTAATGGCTGTTGTTGTTTTTCCTGCAGAAACTGTAATGCAGACCCTTTTGTATCATTGGCTGAAGCCTGTTGTTTCTGTAGGAAAAACAATAGGCCCACAGATTAGGTCTGCATATTATGGCTCTAGTAGCACAGCAGGCTTTTGGTATTGGTACCAATCCTATCAATTCCTGGCATCCTTCCCCCTTTACTCCTGGTAATTAATCTTTTCATGAATGCTGTCACATTTAGAGCCATTTCATTAAGTTCCTGGTCCCTACATTTACGTAACTCACTGCTTCTCTCATCTGCTCCAGCGGCTGCGGATGGAGGCGATGCTGGGATGTGGTTCCATCGCCCCATCAGCTCCTTCCTCCCTGCAGTCCTCGCTATGCCATAAATGAAAGCACACAGGGATGACAGACAGGCAGCTGTGTGGCTCAGACAGCCTGAAAGGGGCAAAATTGAGCCGTCAAAAATTAGGAAAAGCCCCTGTGAATGGAGCCTGGGGAACGCTTGTTTCCCATACGTGTCTACGTAGCAGTGGACTGATAGAAAAGGGGTTGTATGCTTTCTGCAGGGATGGTTTCAAGCAAAATACTGCAGATTTCTTAAAGCAAATGCAGCAGTCTGGGGGCAATCATCTCCTCCAGCCAAACACTGACACTTTTCCTTTATACCCAACAAATCTCCAACCCAAAGCACACCAACCTCAAACCCTGTCTCTAAAGCAAGAGCTGTTCTAGAGGGAGAGGAGCTTTAAAGCCACGTTTGCTGGTGTGGATCCAGACTGTTTTTCCTGGGTTGGAAGGGAGTCGGGCCCGAAGGCTGCAGCCAGCGTGAGGCTGCGGCGTGCGTATCCGTAGGGTGCAGCAGTGGGGCGAGAGACAAAAGCTTGTATTCCCAGCCCGGCCTCGAGTGACCTTGTGCAACCCCTTAATTACTGCAATTACTTGCCTCCTGAGATGACATTATTAGGCCTTGCTCGGTAATAAGGGCTGTGAAGTTCACGGAATTATTCGTGCCGGTTGGTGGAGGAGCAGCAAGTAAAACACGGGGCCATCTTGTGCCTTCCAAACCGGCTCGGGGTCAAAAGGGGATGGCCACGGCTCTTCTTGGGATTCAGAGTTGGAGGTTTTGTGTTTGGGGATGGGATGTTTGCAGCATGGCATCTGCACTGCTTGGTGGAGAGCGTGCTAAGGGCACTGGTGCAATGTGGCTGCACCCAAGGATGTTCTACCGGTGACAGAAAACTGTAGATCTGCTCCTCCAGTACTGCCCATCTGCCAAATTTCACGTTTCTCCCCCAAATCAAACGTGAGCACTCCTAAATGGTAAAATACTAATTATAAAAAAATGAAAGCGTTAAAACTGACAGCTGTTGGAGCCAATTTTTAGCATTAGCAACACTAATTCAAAAGGCTGAAGAAAAGGCTGGGGCATTTTGCTGGTCCTTGGGGGAAAAAAGTAATAAAAAAAACCAACACAACAGAACTGCAGAATTTACCCTGAGGCAGAGAATAAGCATCGAGGATCTCAAATGAAGTATTTAGCTATTGAGGGAACGACAGCAACTGAAAACAGGAGACTAAATGGAAAATGTTGAACAGGCTTAACTGCAACCACTGCTACAACGACAGATGTAACTGCGTCTGCCTGTAGTGGGGACGTGGGGCTGGAGATCTGAGGGGTTGGAACTGGATGGTGCTTGAGGTCCCTTCCAAGCCAAGCCATTCTGTGAGTCTCTCCCATCTTGGTGCTTGTACCCCATGTGAAAACATGGCTATCAGTGAACACCTTTTGCTTTTGTGGCCAGTTTTGAGCCCGAGGATCCCATCCGGCTGTAGCAACCCATGGGGATGCCAGCTCTAACCCAGCTGCAATCCAAGCCCAGTCCTGGGGCAGGATTGCATCCCCCATGGCCAGCACCCAGCCCCGACTGATCTGCAGAGGGATTTCTTGCTCCTGATGCTCTGCCTGCCCATCCACACCCTGCACAGGGATTGCTGCAGGCATGGGAAGTCCCCAGACAGCTCCTCTGCTCAGGTTATTGCTGCTGAGCACAGATTCAGCCTCCGGTGTGTCCAGAGAAGTGGTGGGAAGAATGGAGCATCAAAGGAGTGACGTGGAGGAGAGGGATGGACTTTGCTTACCCCTTGCGTAGGCTTCTCGATCTGCTTGTGACAGTTTAGGGTATGAAATGACAACAGAGAAAACTTGTCTCCT
The DNA here is from genome assembly GCA_013396635.1 of Penelope pileata. Lineage (NCBI taxonomy): Eukaryota > Metazoa > Chordata > Aves > Galliformes > Cracidae > Penelope > Penelope pileata. The sequence continues at coordinate 368,371 of WBMW01000162.1, read as the reverse complement.
TCATTTTTGAATGGAAAGGGGTGCCATGAGCAGGAGGACAAACAGGAGAGGGAAACACAACTTCCCTTTTCAGCGCAAGAGATTCAGTGTGGGCTGCAGGGTGTGGGTTCTGGCACCCTTTATTGCCTTGTGAATAATTGAACTATTTTCCATATGTGCATTCAGTTGAGCTCTTCTCTGCCACTATAGTCTGAGGGAGAAATCCTGCCCTCCCTTCAAAATCTGCTTTGCAATTGCACTATGCTACACTGTCAGGTTTTGTATTTTGCTGCATTGTTGAGTTTTTCGTTTTTTTCCTGCTTTTTCTTCTCTTTTTCTTGGGTCCGCTAACCTCTCTGTAGTAAACCAGGTAAAATATTTCCATTATCTTCTCCCTAGAATGTGGAAATCTTCGAGGAAGAGGCAGGAGGCAGGTTAGCTCCTCTATCCTCATTTCCCTACCGCCGCCGTTCCTTGGCCATCCATCACAAAATGAGTCCACACGCCCATTGCATCACGGCATTGTGCCTCTTGTACGTTTTGCCTTTTAAATTATTTCATGTTGCAAACCTGGCGATTATTTCATGCTGTTTAAACCGTATTTGCAGTCTTTGATCATATGTAAGTACAGTGAAGTAAACTGCTGATAGAGTGAAGATATTGTTCTCGGCGTTTCTCCTCTTGCTTTGTTCATTGCATTACGCCTATAAGCTTGCACAAAACCTTCATTGCAGCAACACGCCTTTGTTATTAATTCTCGTGGTGCCACATATTTTCATGGAACCTTAATTCATTCACAAATGGGGTGATTAGGTAATCGTTGCCGGTGTGTAGGGGTGTATTTTACACACAACATGGACACGTACAACGCACAATTACACGCACCCCAAACACATACTTATCCATATGAATAGAAGGACCAAACCATCATGTCCTGTTTACACCTAGTTCAACGAAATACTTGTAATCCAGCTTCCAGGGCCTATTCTCAAACTAAAATTTTCTTGACCATGCACGTACTGTGCTGCCTTGAGACCTGGACACAACAGCAGAGAGCTGCAATGACAGGTAGCAATGAAAAGCTCAGAATTTCAAGGCAAGACACATGTAAAAGCCTGGGATATCCCACATTACACCCGTGTGTCTCCCTGTCATCAGCATTGTTTACCAGCAGGCAGAGGAGTTAAATGGATATTTGTGTCACGCAGCAAGGAGACAGGAGGTGAGAACTGCTTTGTGGTGCCTGATCTCTAGTCTGGCTCACACTTGCTCCCTTTATAGACCACATACATCAGGGCATGGCCGTGCTATGGGGTTCTGCTTCTTTTCAGAAAGAACAGGTACCCAACCCTACCAGTCGCCCTCGTTCAGTGGGAGACAGATGTCTCATTCCCAGGTTTCTCTGCAAATCACAGCTAGCCACTCCATCAAGTAATTAAAAAACTGCCCCATGTGCAGGACGTGGCTAAGCTCCTCGCAGCCTTGACTCTGTTCCATGCAGTACTTAAAGGTGGAATTTGTGTCTGATTCCCCCACCACTCCAATATATCTTCATCCCACTTTTTTTCCCTTTAAAATTTACATTGTTCTAGTTATTTGAAATGGGGGGAAAGCACATCCTTCATTTATCTTTTCTAAACAGCAGCAGCTCTCTCTGGATCGAGCGTGGTTCAGTAGTGCAGGCAGAATAGAAGGGCAGATAGGATGTATGATGACAAGCAGCCACTAAATTACATCCTCCTGAGTGGGGTGATGGGAAGATGACCCAGAGCCACGTCTACACTTTAGAACTGATGGTCTCCTCCAGCCCTTGAAGGACATAATTGACAGCAACACAGGAGAGCGTGCATCCAGCCCATGTGGCTCTAGAATTTCGGATCTATTTAGGGATCTGCACAGCCAATGTCTGGGACTGGGCATTCCAAGGGATGTCCCTTCATCAGCCTCCTCCCTGGGTGAGATGGGCACTTGCTGTTGCAGGTGTTCCCAATAATTACTTCTTTGCCACTCACAAGGGGCATTTTCGTCCCCAAATGATTTTATTTTGACATGTGGGGCAGCCAATGCTCTGTGATGGGTTCCAGTAACCCACTTGGTACTCTGCAAGTTGCATTCTTATATTTTAAAGATCCAAAGTTGTCCTTGGAAGGCATCTTTTCTTTCTAGCCTTGGTAAATAGAGTGTCCAATTGCAAAATGCTGATATTGTGCAGCATGGAAAAGGCTTTTTTCCCCCTGAGTTTTATTGTATACAATTGATTATACACCATTTTTCTCTCCTTCTGAAACCTGCACAATTGGAGTCATGTTGCCAGAAGAACCTGCTGTTACCAAGCCCCAGGGAGAAGAAACAGAAAACAGGAAGAAAACCATGTTTTAAAGCTCTTAAAAGTTTTTTAAAAACATTCCTCTATAAGACATAACGCAGCAGTGTGTACCAGGGGCCTCCTGATTGTCACACAGCACCGGGGCCACCACGGCAGTCTTCGTGCATGTACATATAACCACATCCAGGCCACCACTGCCTGTCCTACTGAGGATGTGCACCTTTCTGCACATCACAGAAAGCCACACTAAGAGACACTGAGTCCTTTAATCAGCCAGAAATACCTGGGAGTGAAACTGAACTCCATGAAGGATGGCTCTTCCTGAATCCCATCTCCCTGCAGGGTTTGACTGCTGGTCTGAGGGATGGGAAAAACAGAGGAGCTCTAATGGCAGAGGCACAGCAGGAGGGAGGGAAGCACCCCAGAGACATCATTTTCAGCTGTTGTGGTTTGAGGCTTTGGTCATGCTTCCCCAGCACAATGAGCTGCTGAACATCAGGCTCTGTGATGCAATCATAGAATCATTCCAGTTGGAAGGGACCTTTAGAGGCCATTTGCTCCAACTCCCTGCAACGAACAGGGACACCTACAGCTGGATGCAGCCAAATGTGATGGCCACAGTCAGGACTTGCTGGCCCAGCTTTGCTGATGTGGCTCTACCTGCTCCAGGTCTGACTCAGCCTCGCCAGCACAGGTTCTGGGATCTCTGCCCTCCCCTGTTCTTGCTCAATGGAGATGGGCCAGGAACGGGCAAGAACACAGAGGGAGAGGCAGCATGGAGCACCAGGAAGGAGCAAGCAACAAGCACGTGGAGTATCTCCCTGCTCACCAGAACTGCAGCACAGGTCCAAAGGCAAGCTGCCTGGATGTGGGTTCGAAGACTGGATCAATATTTGGGTGGCTGTGATGGATTACTCCTGAAATACATGAAAAAGGAGCCGGTTTGCAAGACCCAAACTAGTCAGAAGCCTCCAAATTATTCTCTACGCGCAATTATCTATAAATATACGTGCACACAGCCTTCCTAGCAGAGAGAATTTCCATGGCTAGGAGCTCCCAAATCATCCTCCAGTCAAGATTATGCTCAAAAAAAAAACAAAAAAAAAAAACAAACAAAAAAACCCCACCACAAATAAATAAATTTTGCTGAAGAGTAAAAAAAAAAAAAACAAAAAAACAGATTTTCCCCCATTTTGCTCCCCAGACTATTACAGCTGATAAATCATGACGACTCCCTGGAGGGTGGCATTCCCACAGCCTTTGCAGGTCGCAGTCTCACCACCCAAGCATGTAGGAACGCTCCATGGCACTTGGTTATTCTCCCAACAACAGAGGAACGCTGAGCGATGGGGAAGAAGCAATAAATGCACGCTGCTTGTATATAAAGCCTCCTTCCAAAAAGGATTTCGGGTCCCATCCTGTCTGTGTTTACACTGTGTAAAGCAGGTGTAACCCCAGTGAAGCCAATGGACGCAGCCTGGTGCCGAGCCCACACGGATAAAAGGATCAGGCCCTCTAAGCTCTGAAGTTATGAGTCTTTTCAAACTGCAGATCGACTGTCAACATTTCAGTGATTACTTCTCTTTCTTTTTTTTTTTTCCCCAACACACAAACATAAAATAGTAACAAGATTATCAGATTAAAGAGCCGAAGAACAGCCAGTTTATTATGCTGCTGTGTCTAAAATGCTCGGATCTTATAGGTTTCCTTCCCCACTCCGCGTCTTGAGGGGGGAGGTTGGTTTGGTTGTATTTGGTTTTAATTATTTTTTAATCGCTGCGTAGTATAACTATGATATTAAGGTGTAACATTAAGAGCTGCACCATGCCAAAAGAAGAGGCAAATTTTGTGAAAACACACAAAAATAATAGAGGTTATGGAAAGAAAAAGACCACCCGAGCTCCAAACCAACGCTCCTGAGCATTCCGGCTTAAAAAAAAAAATCTTTGCGTTGTGTCAGTTCCCAGGAAGAAGCAGTGAGAGGACGAACAGGGAGAGAAGGACGGGGCTGTTTAAAGCTCCAAGCGTGCACAGGCTGCATTCCTTCCGGGAGAGGCAAAGTCCCCGCTCCGCAGCCCCTTCCTATCAGCAGCAACGATTTCAGTCGGAGATGGTTTGCGTTAGGGGTCTTGAACAGATTGCGTAACTGTTGCACAACTAATGTGTACAAGTGTGTCACTAATTTAATTTTAATTTTACTGTATGAGTTTGTATAAGATCCCCCAGCTGTCATGTGCTCATCATCTGTCACAGAACTATCACTAAGCCATGCTGGGCTAAGACAGGATTATAAACGATGAACTGCCATGTGCTCTAAATCTTCTTATTTGCCTAGCCTGGAAGGTATGCCCTGTAAAATTTGATTGGCAGCGTGCTCTATTCTGTCAATTGACTTTGAAGGCCCTTCCTATTGGCGCTCAGTGGCCGTATTGACTGTCACCTGCTGACTCCCGCACGTGCCTGACCCCAGCCCTGTGCCGGGGCTCTGCCCGGCGGCGTGGCCGGGCTGGCTCTGGTGGCACGTGCGGCACATCAGGGCATATGGCTGGCCACTGGTGTGCAGAATGGGATAACCGAAGCCAAGCAGCCCCGCACTGTTATTACGGCAGATGGGGGAAGCGTGGCATTCAATATTAAGACAGATGCCACCTCCTTATTCCACCTGTCTGGAACTTGGACATGGGACAGAATGAACTGTCTGCCTAATAATTAAGGAAACAAAGAGCGCATTTATGAAGCCCAGCAGAGCACCGTATCCGCGGAGCACGCACAGATATAACTGTCGACCACAACAATAAGGAAACATAGACCACTGCTCATCAGATGTTCAGATACGTGTACACAATTACAGTAGGAAACTGTACTCTGCCCAGCTGCTTTTGCAGCCTTTTATTTAGGCTGGTTGTGTATTAAATTAAACAGGAGGAGCGAGTTGGCTGGCATTATTACTATTATAAATAACGCTTTAAAATTACAGTGAAGCCCCTTAAATAACAAAGCGCCCACCACTCCCCCTCACAGGCACTGCTGCTATTGTGCTGTGCCCTTTCTTGCAAATTTGCTCTTTGCTTCTCAGTAGTCAACTGTTTTTGTAACAGCCAGAGAGAAGAAAAACATTCCTTCCAGGACCACTATTATTTCTGCGTATTTTTACACAACAATTTGCCTCTTTCTTTGGCATTGTTTAAAAAAAAAAAAAAAGATAACTGTGTAAAAAAGAAGGCCTGGCTCCTTGGCGTTTATGCTATGTTACGTTCCTGTTATTTAATCCTACTTAATTTTGGACCAATTACAGCTGAACCCGCCGTGCTTTGTGATGGGAATGACTGTGCTGGAGAGGGCCTGATCCTCGCTGGGTGGGAGCCTGGGGATGCTGTGTGGCTGCAGAATGTCCCCAGGACGTGGCGGAGGCTGGGGCTGGGGCTGGTACAAAGGCTCTGCAAGGTGGTTGCCTTGGGGTCTTTGACCTTCCCAATGGCAGCTTATGGATGGCTCCAGGTACCTGCCTCACTCTCAGGGTGCTCCCAGCCCCAGCCAGGTCTGGTGGCACTGGTATCAGCCACAGCCTCTCCCCATGAGTTCAGCAGAATCACCCAGTGTGATCCAGGAGATATTTTTAGGATCTACTCAGCTACCTCCAGCTTTCTTTTAAATGGCCTCTACTGATGTGATCACGCCCATCCTTAAATCTTTCTGATTGTTTTTGCTCGCTTTTGGTTGAATGAATTCGAAGGCAGCTAAAAAAAAATCATCGGTGTGTCCATCCTGGGATTTGTTCACAAATTGGAATAAAGGTAGGTAAGTTGCAGAGAATGAAAATGCAGGAGCAAGTGTTAAGGCAACGTGCACTGTGAGTCCATTATATCCAAGATTCAGGACACACAGAGTGCCCATTGTCTCAGCACGCCCTGAGAGTGGGCTTTATGCTCACACACATGCATTTGTGCATGCATTATGGCACCTATATACGATCTTCATAAACAAAAACTTGAATTTTCAAAGGTGGAAAGATGCACGCGACACAATAAGGAAAGCCTGATCTTTACATTTATGTGCATATATAAACACATCCTCATTTAGAAACATATACATGTAAATGCTGTATAATATGATTAGTTAGACATCATAGATCTATATGTATATTCAATTATGCACACACAGACAGGCACGATGAACCCATTGTAATGCTGTAATAATACTCATAGATTGTTCCATACTAATTTGTCACAGATGCATTCAAACCAGACAGCTCCTCCCCAGCAAAACATAACTACCAGATGCAGCCCAAAGCCCAGGAACCACATGCAACAAATTGAAAAAAATTCATCAATGCCCAAACTTTTTTTTTTTTAGTGGAAGAGATATAGCATTTAAAAGGCACAGATACACATTAGGAGATGAGGATCAGTTTGAAAAGATCCCACAATATCTGTTACCAAGAGCTTTGTTAATCTTTGAAAACCTAGAATGATTATTTATAGGGAAGCTGTGAATTAACTAGGCTTTAATAAATAGCTCACAGGCACGTGTGTCAAGATTGTGCTTTTTGTTCTTATATGTGCCTGTATTTGGCAAAAAAAAAAAAAAAGAAGAGGAAGAAAAAAGAAAAAAGAGAGCTATTATTTGTTATTTTTTTCTGTAACAATTATTTCAAATTAAAAGCCCATCTGAAGAAAGGCATATGGATGGAGAGGGGGTTCAGTCCTAATTGAACAGCCCAGGACTCGTGAGGTTAATTACAGATATTAACGCTGTTGTTCTTCAGCTTCTTGCCCTCGTGAAGGCTCCAGCTTCCAAATGACCTGGCTCCAACAATAAGACTCTCTTTAGCCCATTAACTAATTGATAAAAATGTGAGTGTTTAGAATGAGTCTAATTAAATCACCGAGCCTTACAATTACGAGTCCATTTGGTAGCTGTCGGGAGATGGGTAACCTCAGCTGGCATTGTAGGCGAATAAAAGATAAAAATAAAAGGGAGCTTAACCAAAGATCATTTTGAAAGCTGTTCATTTGAAGACAAAGTACACATTTGCCTGAAATGTATACATACACCACTTCAGACTAGCACAGCGTCGTGAAAAGAAAATGGAGCATTTAGCAATCATGATTTTTTTTTTTCCAGGGCATGCATGAAATTCTCTGTAGCCCATGTGAAGGAATGAGCTACTTTTATAATAATTTCTGAGTTACGGTGAATAAGTGGATGCTTTGGGAGCATCCAAATGGCTGATACCAGGTTCCCCGACGTTATTAACATTTTTTCCTCACTCTTTCATAACAGAAAACTCCCTGCAGATGACATCCATAATTCCCCTTTCTGGTTGTGGCTGCTGCTCTAGGGACAGCCAATGGTTCTTGAATGTCTCATTTGTGAGGCTGGCTTGCTACAGTAGGGCAGATTTTCTCACATACATCACAAGTGCCCTTGGCAAGGGAGCTGCAAAATATTTTGCGTATAAAACTCATGTTGAAGGTGTCCTGAGCATCCCAAGCAATCCTGGTCTCACCGCACCAGAGAGGTTTAGATCTAAATAAGGATGAAGAGGTAGGTGACATTGTTGGTGAAGGAATGGCTTCCTTAGAAGGAACCCCAAACTGACAAGGGCTTCAAAGGTGGAAAAAGAAAAGATTGAAGTTGGATATCACGGGATTCTGTAAGAGCAAGAGGCATGGAGGATGTGAATAGGAGTGAGAATGCACCATCTCATGGGAGTATCAACTGTAATGATCATTGGATAAATTCAAAACAAATGGAAATGTGGCTTTTTCACTGTTAAGCTGAACTCATCTTCACATCTCTCTAAGATGTGCGGCTGGAGTCCGATGAGATATCTCTGTGCAGAGATGAAATGGGCAGCCTCACAATTTGTGAGTGCTCACATATCAACAGCGAGCCTCTTTCCTTAGAGGATGTTTTCCCATTATTTACCAGTATGGAAGTCTAAAAAAAAAATCAAAACACAGTAAGACAAACAAAACTCCAACACCTTTCTATGCCCATACAAAGAATTTGTGCTGCTGGCTGCCTGGCGTGCCCCGTTGCTGACCACTAAAACATTACTTGTGGTGACACTGGGGGGGACTGGAGGATGAACTGGTTGAAATGCATGGCGTGGTCACAGAGAGTGCTACACACAACATTAAAAGCAAATGCACTGTGTCTCAGCTTTCAGATGTCCTCCAGTGCTTCCTCCAAGCAAGGAAAACATGAGACCTGTATTAACACAGCAGGAGAAGAAGCCATCTCCTCATCTTCCATTTCCATGGCCTTTCAAATCTTCCTCCTCTTCTTTTGTGAGGAAACACTGCTTTCCCCATCTGAAATGAAAATTCAATCTTCTCTTTGCTCTTCTGCTTCCTCTTTTCTCGACGTAATGTTCTTGTTGCTAATGCTCCCCATTTTGCTCCTGAGAAAATTCCTGTTGATTTCCTAGCCTTTGGGTTCAGGCCCCACAGAACAACGGGATGTTGGTGGAAACCCTGAACCAAGCAGGGCATCAGCCATGGGGACAGGGGTCTGGGCTCAGATGGTATTTCAGGTATTGTGACTAGGCAAGGCAGAAAGGCAGATTTGGATCTAGCCAGAGCTTAGTTCATTTCCGGCTTTATCGATATTTAACCAGCCTTGGATGCTACCCAGGAGTGACTTGGCAGCCAGTTCAGAGCATGGAGCACAGGTGTGATGCACTCCTGCCAGTTTGCCTTGCTCAGAAGATGGGCAGCTGTGCTCGGCGCTTGACGATGCTTCCAAGCAGCCTTGCAGGGTAGCCCAAGGTAGGGCCTGCATCCTCAGATTAGCCTTAAAATGGCAGACTGAGATAATCACACGAAGGTCCCGGAGAAAAGAGGTGATCTCTTGGGTAGACCAAGATGAAAGAGAGCATTTCCAGACATTGGGAGATTCAGGACTGAGGGTACATCCGTCAGTTTACAAAAGACCTGGAGAAAAATAGTCCAGGGGGTCTTTTAATAGACGGAGCAGGCACTGTCTTCCAATTCTTTGCGACTGTCTCCATCTGCCAAGCAGCACTGCTTCTGCCTTATCTGGATTGACCTTCAGCCAAATGGCTTTGATCCACAGCCCTGTCTCAGCCAGACTTTGGAAGAGGAGGGGAATGGCACAGCCGGGGTAACTGGGGCACAGAGCTGGGCACTGTCAGCGGGTGAGTCTATGGCACAGAGCGCTTCTCCGCCCCTTCCCGAGGAATTCACACATCTTCTGAGGAATATAAATTGAAAGAGCAAGGCTGATGGGATGGGACAAGCTGGAAATAGAGGGGGTTCTGGTCTAGCTTCTGACAGAATGGAGAGGCTGAGTCGAGGCCCCTTGAGCTCTGCTCCAGATGTCTGCATGTGCACTGACACCAACACACAAATCTCCATGAAACTCGGGTAATCAGTAAAGAGATTTTGGTAGTTAAACAAAACAAAAACAAAACAACCCAAAGATATGAGGGGGATAGACATTTCTACAATTTTTGTCTTTTTCATCTACCTCAGCTTTCCCTAAATCATTTTACAGCAGAAATTTGACTTCCAATAAACATGTAAAAATAGCTTTTTTTTTTTTGAATGAGATTTGTGCACAGATTGTCAGGGCCAGCAGAGGGAGGAAAGGATCGTTCAAGCCCATTGGATAGAGGCTGACATTTTCAGTCATTTTCATTTTCCTTTAACAGTGAAGGCTGTTTTAAAATGGAAAGAGAATCCTCAAAACAAAAAAAAACCCCAACATTGTTAACGTACTTTTGTGAAAAGCCTTGAAGAAAATTGGAAAACATGCTCATAGTAAAAAACAAAGTCCTATTCCAAGTGATTGGCAGAATTAGGCAATGAATTGCTGCAAGAATTAACTCCCTGGCTATCCCTCCTTTCTTCCTTTTCCTACCTCAGTGATACCCATCCTTTAGAGTTCTCCTGCCTCTTCCTGCAGCCCCTCCATGCACTTCTTCCTCCTCCCTCCAGCTCCTGTGAAACAGCCACTGCCTGACTCCTGCTCTGTCAAACCATGAGAGCCCCAGCTCTCGGAGCTGAAATAACAGCATTGCTGGGCAGAGGGCTGAGAGGTAGGTGGGCACTTTGCAGCATGTTTTGCCCAAGGGTGCTTGAAGAATGGCAGCTTCGTTGGATTTAATTGCTGAGGATTGCGTGCAGTGTCATACTACAGGTGTGAACGGCAAAGTATTAGAAAGAAACATAATTCAGAGCAGCCACAGCTTCAGATTTGCTAAGAAGACACCTTTTGCATAGTTAAAATCTCACTGCTTTTCGTGCTAGCCCACCAAGCAAAGAGGACATAATACAGAAGACTGAAGAATGCATGTGTGCGCAGAGGGGAGCAAAATCATTTAGAAATGCCTGGAGTAATATCTGAATTGGAGTGTTACTATGCAAGTCACTTTTCTAAAGACAAAGAAACTACTTACAAATATAAAGTTCCAGTCCTGGGCACATATGGCGTAACTGCAGGGTAATAAAGAAATGGCCCATTAAGGAATTAAATGCTTGTTTAGCATCCACCACGCCTGCTTTATCTGAGGACTTATCATAATAATTGTTTTGGAGCATACTAAGAATATTACGATGTATTCCACCATAGGCCAAGGAGAACGGAAATAATAGGTTTTGGTTTTAGACATAACAACACATCCCTAAGAGGTAGACAACAGCAGGTGTGAGCCAGGGGTGTTTTCAGGTCTTTGAAGTATTTAAACTTCAAGATCTAAGGGCACAATGGACAGTTACATATTTATATTTCAGGGGCTGAGATTCTTGTATCCTATTATCTGAAAGAATGGATCAGGATGAGAAAATACCAAATGCAATGTTTAGATACGTTTAAAGCCACGGCCCTTGGCTTCCCATGACCCATCAGCCCCAACTGACCTATGTTTGGGTAACTTCCAAGAGAATCAGAGGATTTTAAGATATTAGGTGAGATTTGCAAAACAAGCTTTAGAAAACCGTGTGTTGAACTTTTCAAAGTCAGGAAAACATTGAGAAAATTCTGTTCATGTGTAGATACAGCTTGATACAACCGTGGACAGCAGATGAGCACGTTCTGCATGCATAAACACACCCACTTCAGTATATATAGATTTTGAGGGTATAAAATATTCTCCCAGCAAGTCCAACACACTTCCCCTGCACTTTCTGTGCAAAAGATGAGAGGATCCAACCAGCCATTTCTCCCACAAAGAACCCATGCAGGCATCTGGCCAGGCTTTAAGAAACACAGCCCCTCGGTTTTGTCTTCTCCCCCTTATGCCAAAGCCCTGCCCCATTGCACTGTCACAGTGGTTTGCTGCAGAATCTCTCTGTTCCCCCTGCAGGCCGGTCCATCTGCCCCCGAGAACCTAGACTTGATCACAAATGCATTTTCAACACACTGGTGAAAACATTCACTTAAAATTATCTCGTTTTCCCTCAGGAAATTTTCAATTAAACAAACAACATAATAATTATTTCCTTTAATTACTCATCTCTGCTTACCTGGAGCTAGGGCACCTTTGCCCTTTCACACATCAGAGAGCTGTCAGATAGATTAATTAGTATTTATTTGTTTCTTACTTTCGAAATATACCTATGTACTAGGGGCATTTACTGAAATACTGCTGATGTCAAAGGGATTTTTTTCCCCTAGCTGGTTACAGCATCGCCTCAGTTCCTATGCAGTGCTTGGGAGCATTTTCTAATGCAAACAAGCCAGCTGCAGCAGTTATGGAGAGTTACCAGGACCTAGAGGTTCTGCTTAATTTCCAAGACTTTCCCTCCCTGTATCACACTTACCAAACACCAGTACAGCGTGTCAGCAAGGCTCATCCCAGCTGGGGCTATGGAAGATGGGATGAGGTTATTTCTTACAGCCACACTCCCACAACAACCTTCCAGCAATGGGATGGGAGAATACATTTCTCAAACTCTGGTGCTACAGAGGTCTAATTCAGTTCTCAGGCTCTACAGCCAGCTGTCCCCAAGCCTCTGCTAACCTGTGAAGTTACAGTTGGTACAGGAGCTTTTTTAAATAAACACCTCCATGCCTGAATGGTCTAATGGCAGAGCCTCTGTGCAGCCTCAACTCAAAATACCAAAGGCAGAGATGAGCACTGCAAGGATTATAAGAGAGAAACGGTCATGCACCCCTTTGCAGCCATGGACGAAGAATGTGGTCCCAAATCCAGCACCCCGAGCATCTGCCAGCCCAGAACCTTGCAAGCAACAACACCCCCAGCCCTGCCCCAACATCAGTGAAGTTCTGTTGTCTCTGTCCTTCTTCACACCCCCCCAAAGCTCCCCACAGCTCCTGAAAGCTGCTGGTTTTGCCTTAGAGAGCAGCACGCAGTCAGTGGGATGGGAACAAGAAAGGGATGGACAATTCCTCTTCAGCCAGTATCAATATGACCGACAAACTGCATTATTATTAATGAAACCATCAATTTCAAACTGAAAGCTGCAGTCCCAGCCCTACTCACTGTCCCTTGAAGCCTTGCCAGGTCTCACCTGCCCTCTTCCAAGCCACCCAGGCCCTGTTGTGCTGCACTTGTAACACTGAATATTGATGCTCCAAGGAGGAGGCAAATAGAATCAATCTTCCCTACACTGCTGAGCAGCCTCAAGCACTGGTGAAGCAGGGAAAGGCTCTGTGACTTTTACCTCCCACAGAATCCTCCTGAGCAGGAAGGAATCCAGGTTGGGCTGATTGTTCTTTAAATCTCAGTTCCATGTGGTGCAGCCATGTAGAGAGCTTTCTTTTACCAAAGGCAATGGATAACATTTTAAATCTCCTACACACCACCCTAAAATACTCTGTGTTTTCTTCCCTGGAAATGCAGCCATGAAAAAAAATTCTGAGGTGCTGAACTGAGGAACTGCACTCACACTACGGAGCTAAATACATCTCCCTGTATTGGTCTTGTAGCTGGGCACTTTCTACAGACAACTTGCTAGAATTTAGTTCCAGCTTGCATTTGTAAATTCTTTTCCAACGATCACAAATAACCAACATTTTAAAAGCAATCTCCCATCAAAAGGTCAGAATTCCTCTGCAGTGAGTGTATTCTTTCTCACCAAGTTTCTTGACTGTGTTCTCTCCAGGACACAGCCTCAGCCTTCACTAGAATAAGGCTCCTAAGATCGTTTTCCCATTGGAAGATGTTCATGTCCACTGGAAGAAGGGTTTTAGGAACCTTATTTTAGTGGATGCAAATCTACACATGATCAGAAAGCAGTGGCAGAGGACAGAAATGATCAGCATCATCTGCAACTAGCAGCCATTAGGTTACAGGTATTCTTCTACGGAAACTGAAACATCCCATCAACAAAAGATTTTAGAGATTTTACAAATAAGGCTTCACGTAAACATGACTGAACTGTTCACATGTGTGAAGCTGGTCATGTACACATGTGCAGGATCAGGGCTTACAGAACCAGGACACAGGGGGAGTTAGGAGATAATTATCCAAAGAGACCTACAATAAATATCTGTGGGCCAAACAGCACCATATGTACTGTATATTGATTTGGTAGTAAAGGGATTACTTGAGTGATAGTGTCTATTCTGTATATTATTCAGATACAACAGATGGGAAATTGGCATGCCATGTAAAATACAAAATTCAACATTCACCCAAGTGGGCTGATAAATTATCATAAACCATTTATGAATATCCCTCAACCATGAAGCCTAATAATAAAATAAAATTAAAAAATAGAACTGTCAGCCCAGCTCTATCAAATGGCAGAGACAGAGGCGTACTCTGGAATAAGGACCCTGTTGGGCTACCTGAACTCATCCTAGGCTGTGCCTTCTTCTGCAGTTGGTCCCATCAGACCCAACAGGAGGTACATTACTACCAGTGATGAGAGAGGGAATCCTTGATTCCATCCTGAATTGGAATATTAAGCATGAGAGAGGTTGGCATGAGCTGGTAGGTTGAAAAGAAATAAATCTGAAGATATATGGCAGTAATTCATGTGTTATTACCTTGTTTGTCATGAGCAGTGAGTAAAATAGGAAATCTGAAACCATTGGATTGGGTGAGAATGGGAAGAAGATTCAATAGCGCTAGACAAAGACATCGGCATACTGAAAGCACTACAGGATTCATGCAGAATATTTCACCTAAGGCAGCCAACACAGCACACTCCTCTGTGATCAGCCCTCAGTGTGCTGAAAAGACTTTTAAATGGAGACTTCAAAAAGTAACCTCCAGCAGAGCATCACCGTTCACCTTTTTCCAAGCAGACTGCTGTTCCACATCGGCCGTGATGTGGACAATGGCAGTCACCAACATGTTTGGACATTGGCAGATTAGAAACAAACCCTCAGTCCTCAGCAACCCACTGGGCTGAACAACCTCTACACATTCCTCCAGACAAGGGGATACCTTTGGGTATACACATGCACATACAAACTAAACATGCCCTACTTTGAACCCCACGTGCACGGATCACAAAAAAAAGTAAAAATGCAGAACAAATAAAATACCCAGAGGTTGTTTTCTGAGCAAAGAAAGCTTTTCACCTGGTCTGCATGGGAGTTTTTTTGCCTCAGTGTGAAAAGATTTGGTACTGGGGACACAGTAGGGGGAAGCATTGCCTCCACCCATATGGTAGCACTCAGCACAGCTGAATGAGCGGTGAGGAATTCCTGTCTTACAGACAAGAGCTCATACCAGCTCTTAAGTGGGCAGCCAAAATGATGCATGAAAATTAGGAAGGGATGAATATCCTGCGTCTTCCTTCTGTTAGTTCAGATGCCTGATAGATTCTTGTCTAGACTGAGTTACTGCACGTTCCTGATAAACCTGTTGTAAGCTGTTAAGAGTATTGATAGGAAGACAGCCAACACAGTACCATCTGGACCAGGTCTAGCCAGTCTCCATGGCCATGGGTAGTGGTGACCATGCCTGTCATTTTAGGTTACTAATCAGAACAGGAAAAATAACATCTCGCATTCCTATCGCTGAATCATTCTAAAGATAATAATATAACTCCAGAGTAAGTGAACAGCTGAAGATCTCTAAAGATCTCACTCTCAAGAGAAGCCCTTTGGAAATTCTGTGTTTATTCTGCAGCATAACTCTCTGAGGAATTCTACTTTTTTGTGATATATGTTATACCCAAAAAAGGTATCTAGACAAAAGAATGTTTATTGCGAGCATCTCTGCTGAGAAAAAAATTAAAGGCTTGCTTTCAGCCACAGCAGCATCTTCGGAATGAAGTGGAAATAATTCAAAAGGAATTTATAGTTAGGGGATTAATCCTCAAACGAGGCACAAAAATAAATTACCTGATTTTTAATATTTCTTTGCATCCGGCAGCTTCATTCAGTTTTCCCCTTGAAAGAAAGGCCACCTGTTAGAGCACCAAGATATGGATTTATCTATCAGTCTTTGGAAAAACACACTCCTTTCTGCTCTTCAGAGATTGTGTATTGTACACCTTTGCACTTCACTGTGCTCAACCTGTCAGCTGGCACAGCTAAAAAAAGCCCCACACTTACGAATATGATTCCTCTGCTAAACTCACTGCATCCCTAGGGTATAAAACCCCATGTTATTAAATTCCACAAATTTAGAGGATGACTAGAGACTAGGCTGGGAGGCTAGAATCATCTCCCTGCCTTTATCACCCACCTGCTCTGTTAGCCAGAACACCTCAGCTCAAGCTTTCTATTTATTTCCTATGGAGACCACACAGTCCTTGAGGATCTCTCATTAATAGAACCTGACACTGTCATGCCCCAGGCTCCACGGAGACCATAACTCACTGTCATAAGATGAACAATAACTGCACAGCTCATTATCAGTGTGGGTGCTGTCTTCTTCAGGGGAGGTTCAGGAAAGGAAGGGAAAGGTGCACGCGTCCTTCCATGGTTGTGCACAGAGGCTGTTACGGAGGCAGTGGAAACAGCTGAAGACATCCAAAGTCGTCTTTTGAATTCAGCCCTTGGGATAACAGTGCTGAGCAGAGCTGTGATTCAAAGCATTTCATTTGAACTCAAAAACTTTACAGATGTGGACTTTGCAGCAGCTTCTCATGATGATGTGCCCTGACATCTCTTTCCTCCTTCTCTTCTTTGTCTGGCACACAAAATCAGCAGATTGTCAACACAGAACACCTCAAGAGACCCTCCTAAACCCACAATAAATGAGTGTCCTAACTTCCAAGACCTTGCAGCTGTCCCTGTTGATCCTGCTTAGTCTAAGGCAAAGAGCTCCATGAAGCTCCTCTGCTCCCAGTTTTAGGCACTGACTTGAACATTGAGACCACTGAGATGTGAACTAAAGATGTGGCTTTTTGCTTGGCAATGGGTGTGACGTACAGACAACAGTCGCTGCTTGCACGCTGCTCATCTCAGTTTTGCATCTGTAGCTGTGAGAACGGGACATGCTCGATCCTTTCTGAGGGAATGTCATCTCAAATTCATGCTCTGGTCACTGGGTTACCCTGCTAACACTATGCCATCTTTCTTTACAAATAAAGGCTTCAGGCTGTAATGTTCTACAGTCTTAGCTGCCCTGCAAACTCAGTCTTTTTCCTCCTCCCAAGAGCAGCAATTTCTACCTACAGCATTCACTTTGCCTGCAGAAGTCTGATCTTACCTCCCTGTTCCTTTGCCATTCGCTTTACAGATGACACAAGCGGTGTTGCTTTTGTAGTTGTACAGGTTTTTGCACCCCAAAGTAGCAGTGCACTGATGTGTCATTACTATAATTAAGAAATACAAAATGATTCAGTAGCGAAGAGGAAAAAAAAAGAAAGAAAGAGAAGCCCCCTGCAACATAATTGGTCACTGCTATGAATCTGTACTCAGGGGACAGATAGCACGACCAGAGGTAATAGCTTACACACGTATTCTTGAGCTGTGCAATAGATGGAAAAGTGTCCCAGATGGATTGGGCAGGGGCTTAGTTCCGGGATTATGATGAGACAGTGGGTAATTATTGAGTGGCATTGCCTCAGCGCTGATTATATCTGCAAGCTTGTTCCTTTCCTTCAGAGGAAAGCATTGATAAAGATAAACCATGCTGCTCTATGTCCTTCATGTAGCACAAAACAACACATTTCAATCTAACAGGATCAGGTCTCCACTTTGATCACAATCTGTTACCTAGATGTCTTTGCAAATTAATCAGCCCTGCTTGTTTAGCTGCAGTCAGTTTGTACTGCTAAATTAATAAATGTACTAGGAGCA
The DNA here is from genome assembly GCA_013396635.1 of Penelope pileata. Taxonomy (NCBI): domain Eukaryota; kingdom Metazoa; phylum Chordata; class Aves; order Galliformes; family Cracidae; genus Penelope; species Penelope pileata. The sequence continues at coordinate 350,865 of WBMW01000162.1, read as the reverse complement.
ACAGAATACATAATTAAATTCTACAGTTTAATCTCCACATAATAATTTTGACCTTAGTCTGGGGCCTCTGTTATAGCCAGCAACACATTGAACAGACACAGACCTTGCTTTGCAGCTTACGCTGACAATCTACCTTGAACGATTACTCAGGGGCACCACAATCAAGAGCTACTAAAATCAGAGACAGCAAGATGCACAATTAAGAAAACAAAATTGTAACCAAAGCTTCTGGCTATATGAAATAAAAGGGAATTAATGCAGCATACCCACCTCAAAAAATATGGGAAGATGCTCTGCCTTGGTTTAGTTCACCAGGAGCACTCAGTTTGTATTTCCAGCATCTGCAACAAATGCAACCCAAAGCAGCTCGGATTTCTGTGATTCCCAGAAGAGCAGAGGACAGATAATGTTCCTGAGGAACATTAGGAAGGGAAATTTTGAGAAGAATGGGCCATGCCATGAAGGGGATTTCTGCACCAGCCGTGTCAAAGGCAACACCACTGCACCATTAAAGCTGTTCAGTACATTTGTATATAGTGGACACCTTTTTCCTGTACTGTATGCAACTTACATTCAGATCTGTTATCTTGCCCACTAGTAGATAAATGCCTTTCTCTGTGGAAATTCAGTCTTCTGGCAGGATTGGTCAAGGGCTTTGTTCTACACATCTGCACCAGCTGCAGATTACCCAGAAAAGATCAAAGTCGCCCAGTGTCGCAGTAAAAGGGAAGAGAGGCGACTGTTGAAAACACTCCTCATAGACTGCTCCATGTGGAAGGGGCAATGGGGCCATGTGGAGCTTTTACCTTCAACCTGCAGAGTATGGATTCTAAGGGACTCGCTGAAGAGCCCCATAACAGGGAGCCTGGAGCTAAACATCACCTTAGGGCTGCGCACGCCTACTACACCCGCACGAGCATTGATAACCACTGACTGAGCAGGTCCAATGCAGATATAAAGGCAGAACTTCCTCCAGAGCTCACATCCACTCTTTCCTTCCCCATAGACATGGCAGCTCACTGGTGTTGACAGCCAGCACACGTAGACAGACTCCTGGCTACTTGGCTCCCCAAGGAACTCAGGACCTTTCCATGAGGCCTCCGGCCTCCCCAGAAGTCTTTGTCTTCCTAATGTCCAAGGAGGTACTGATCTGCAAGGATAATTTGGAACAAAAGTCCCACTTTGTTGTGTAAATGCTCTTTTAGGTCTTGGCTCTACATTGTCATGCTCTATTGTCAGTGTTGTTTATTTGTAACAGTGTTGGTTTAACTCAGGGCTCTTCAGGGCAGGAATTTCTGCCTTTGCAAAGCCTCTGCCACATAGCTCCATGGACTCCAGCCAAGGACTCCCAACACCGTTTTAGTAAAACAATTACATATGTACCATGAAGCTTTTCTAACTCTCTCCTCGTGTTTTCTTCCAGAACACAGAAAACATCTTGACGCTCACTAAACAGCAAAGAGAGCAAGTGAGTTTACTGGTGATTTCAGCACTTAGCTTGACATTTCCCAGGACACTCGGTCAGAGCTAAGAGCTTGCTGTAGGCAGAGAATCATGTATAAAGTTACAGGGTTTCCTGAAAACCCCAATCTTGCTTCCCACTCTGTGGACATTGAGGCTAGATTTTCCTATATCCACACTAAAATCTATCTGATTATTTCCAAATGGATTAATTACCATGAGTCCTTTCTTTCCACTTGCATCTTCCTGAGGTTTCTTGGCTCAACAGACAATGTCTCAAGGTGTTGATGGAATCAGGTCAGCGCTTTGTTGGCTTTATGTTTTGAGCAGTAAGGCAGCAACATGCAGCATAATTGCTCATAGATATGCACCCAGTCAGAGCAAGACACAATGGATTAATCTCTGAGATGGTTCCCCAGTATCCCGGAGGAACATCATCCTTGCCTGCCTTAAGGAGAAACACCAAGGGTCATCAAGAGAAAGAGGATTCACTAACTGCCACGCACCCAACATATCAGAATCTGGTATAAAGGCACTGGTGAAGAATTAGACAAGGTCATGTCTTGATTCAAAATCAGCCTAATTCACCCAAACCAGTCGGTTTTGACTGTTCATTTTGGGGCCAGCAGACTGACGACACCAGTGATGTAATGCTGCTGCAGGTGAGTCAGATTGTGAGTCAGTACAGAATGGATCACTAGGCATTGTACAGAACCCTGTGGCAAACAATAACCTAGAATACTTGCTTTAAAAGCCAACACATTTGAAGGAATTAAAGCAGATCAACAATGAAATTATCTGTTAGAAACTATTTATGTATTTCCTTAAAATACTTAGATTTAAAACCAGCTAGCTGCTTTAATGCTTAATAATATTGGAGATGGTATCAGAAGCTTAAAAAACAGTTTGGCAGCCAGCATTTAGCAGAACATGAGTGTTAAAACATGCTGACTGAGCTGGGACTCTGTCTAAGGCCCTGACTGTGGTAGCTGGCACTAGAATCCTCTAAAGAACAGAAGGTAAGTAGCAATATTTTTCATGTATCTGTAAACAAATTCAACGTGATGAGTCCAAGTGTGAGCAGTACTCAGAGAATTCAAAACAATTTAACCCTGGTGGTCAAACTCTCCAACTATGTGGCATGGGATGGCATACAATTACAGCTGTCAGTGCATGTTCCTCTTAGACTCGCAAATTCCTTCCCCTCCCCTCTGCTGGCAAGGAGTAAAGTCTCTACGCATTCACAATAAAAAGCCTGTGGCCAAAGACCACGTATTTCATGCATTTGTTTTATGATGCAAGCTTATCTGCTATTTACCTCATAGTGCTTCTCCAGTACTCACCAATGTTTAGACGAAATTCACTCAAAATGGAGGAAACAGGTGAACGAGAAACTTGCTGAGTCAGATAAAGGTGGTCCTAGGAGCTCCCAGCCCATAACAGGATCACTCTGTTCTCAGTCTGATGGGAACACAAGAGATACAGTGGCACGTGGAGGGACAGACTCTTAAGATGAACCATCTCCATAAGCAAAAGCAGTGCAATGCATGAGAGATGGCAACACCACGAGCTCAAAGGCATCTGAGAACCAGGGTAAATCACTGTCACTTCACATAAAGCTGCGTGGGACAGAGGGAACAATCCTTCAGTGCTGCATCCACACTTCTCCTCAGATCCTTCCCCTCTGCACTCATAGATCCATGAAGGCTGGATATTGGTATAAGTCATGCTGATAGTGGTATCATAGCACATTAACACGTTTTACAGCCTGTCACACTGCAGAGAACTATAGAGCACCTTACCCTGTCCAAGACTCCTGTCTTTTGGCAGATGTTTGTATCATCAAACACAGTACTTGATGGACTTGCATCATTTTTTGTGTGCTCCATGTAAAGCAACAGAAACTATTCTCCTCTTCATCTTGTTTATATGCACTATTTATTAAAACATTATAATTATAGAAGAGCAACCAGGTATGCTTTGTTTTAAACACCTATACAAATGCCATTCTTATAACTGATTTATTAATGGTTTATTGTAATAACGATTCATGTTAGCTGTTATTAACTGGTAACAAGACAATCAATTCAAATTTTCATGTTTATTAAAAAGGGAGAAGAAATGCAAAAATAGCGTTAGGAAGTAAATTTACATTCTTAAAGAACAACAAACCAGACTTTTTGCACTGAGCTGCCAATACAGGCAATCAGCCCTGCTCACCATCAATTATAAATTTAAAGATCAACTGGAATATGGAAATCTCTGGTGGCCAGGGGAATTAAAAATATTATGCAGAATTGTCATGCACTGCTCTTAAAAATAAACTCCAGACCTGTGCGTAATGTTGGAGCAGATAAGCATTTGCAGTCAGGTTGTTGATCCAAAGAGAGTAATTAAAGAAGGTGAGGTCTAAACTTGTCAAAGTCATTTTGCCCTACTTTCCTATTTATAGGTTTCAAAATGGAAAAAGCCTTCAAAAGGATTTGCATCCTAGCTTCCCTCTGTAAAATCCTTCTGCAAGAGATTTGAGAATTAGCTGCTGTGCCTGCAGTATATTAAAATCTTTGACAGCCATCCACTTGGGGAATCCCTGGGAAAAAAAAAAAAAAAAAAAAAAAAAAAAAAGAAACAACAAAAAAATAACCACCTCACTTTCCTTCAAAAGGTTCCCAGTATCACTTAAAAGTGGAGAATAAACCAGTGTTCCTCATGCTTGTTCCTAAGGCTTACCCACGCTGTGGGGTCCTTGGGTGGGATGGGACGTGCCCCAGCACGTGGCCCTGCTGCTACCCTGCTGCAGGCGATGGCCTAAGGGTTGCCATTCCTCCTCCTCCTCAGAGAGGAGAGGCTCTGCTTTCTCCCAGCATGGTTCAGTTGGATGAGGAATGGGTCTAGTTTTCACTCTCAGGTGTGCAGATGGTGAACCTGAGAAATGCCGTATGAAAGGCAAAGGGGAGCAGCCCTAAGCAATCCTCTAAGAAATTTGCTTGAAGAGAGAAGTCAGGAAGGTTTGGTACTTTTAAACAAAAAAATTGGGGTTGTGAAGTTTTTTCTTTGTTTTTTCCTGCACCAGCTGTTTTTAAACCTTCTTTCATCTCAGTAAGAAGATGTTGATAGCAATGTTTTACGTGAAAAAGAAAACAAGTTGTCAACCCTGAAAGCTGAACAACTCCACATTTTTGTTGTTAAATATTTCTAGCAAAAACTTGATTTGGAAATCTGGACAAAACAATCTGGAAAAAAATTAAAACTGCAATTCTGATGGAAAAAAGAAATGAAAAAGCAAGATACAATCTTACTGCCAATTGTTCAGCTGCTACACACTCAGCTATGAAACTATGATTGGTGTAGACGTTTTATACATCCTGTTTTCCACCTATCACAAAATAAGGAATTTTCTTTGAGCAGTTCTCCAATAGACCAGACCTGTGCTTCTTAAAACTGAGAGCTGAGCCTTACTTTGCCCTGTGACAGTGCAGCTAAATGTTTCCTCTGGGTCAATGTGTATCCTTATGTCCCATAGGCAAACCAAGAAACACTCAGTAGACAGACAGGTACGTGCTGCCAGGGACACCACGTTATCTGACAACATAACTTTCCACTTCCACTTAACTTCTTTGTGCTAAGCCATGAAAAGGCATGGAGTTATCTAACTCCAGTATCATAGCTGTGTAAGCAGATAAGATAAAAAGGATAGCTGAAGTGATGAAAATGAAAATATTTTGGGAAAGTCAAAAAAAAAAAAAAATCACCGACTCATTTTCTAAACTGTTGTGATTATTTGGAAAAGCAAATTGGTGAGCAGTTTGGTTTCTCACTTCCTCGCTCAAATTTTCAAGCCATCATTAAGAAGTTTAAATGTTTTTCATCACAAGGATTAGAAGCGAGCTGATGTGGGCATGTATCATAAAAGAAACTGCCAAGGCAGTAGGACCCTGCTCGTCCTGAGGGATGAGTAATGGATGAGGAAATGTGTTTTGTATGCCCACACTGAACATGCTGAAGGAAACAAAGAGAAAAGTGTCGTTTAGATAATTGAAAACGAGAACTGGCAAAAACAGCATCCAGGGACAATCACGACTTGCAAACAGGAAGACAGGAGGACATCTCCTTTCTTCTATACTGTTTCTGACTGCATGGACAACACTTTCAGCTGTGTGATGTGATGCAAGTCCACCCACAGTCACCAGTAAGCTGGTTCCCAACAAGCTGAACATTTCATCCATGAGCTTTGTGCCATTTTAAACTCCTCCTTTTAATTCTTTCCACTGCTGCCACCCTTCCAAGAGAACATTCATCCCACAAAGCCTTATCTACAAAGGCCTCTCCGGAAGATCCAACCCTGCAGCTCCTTGAATATCCTGGGAGGAAAGGCTGATTTATGTGCTTGCCTTAGTCATTTTTTCTTCCTTAAATCACAGCCTAAATTATCTGAGAGAGAAAATGAACGTTTTAGAAAAGAAAAACCCACTCCTTGCTATGTATTGATGTCTGTAGCAGATATCCCCATGCTCATGAGTCTCTCCACCTTCAGCTTTAAATGAGCCTTCAGCTGACATCCGTATTTGCTGCTTCTGCATTGCTCACCCAACTCCTCACCTGGTTTGCACAGATGCAGAGTCACTGACTTCGTGTCACATCCCTGAAATCTGACCGTTCATCACAGCCCTTTTTACCCCAAATATCACAGGTCTCCTGACTCAGGAGCCAAAGGCTCTGCAGGAGGACACAGTGACATACCGAAGGTAATTGTTCTGACAAGGACCCTCTGAGCAGTGTCATTGGAGGTGACAGTCCCTGGCAGTCTCCAGCTTAGCAGCAAGGTCACCGGGGAAAGGCAGTTTCCACTAATGCTGTCAGGCAGTGGCCATGCACTGTGCAAACGTAGCCAAATCTTTCTGTCCTTGGGCAGCTCCAGAGTGACCACCCTAGGGGACAAGAAGTAGCAAGAAGAAGGAAAGATAAAGCAAAGCACTTAAAGATGTCTATTCTTTTTCTCTTGAAATGAAAAAAAAGTAAACAAAAATATGGAGGAAGGAGAAGTGGTTTGTTTTGTTTTCAAGTACCTCTACTAGCCAACTGGCAAACCTATGGACCTTGAAGACCTCTGTCAATGCAAAGCTAGACTTGGATGGAGCCCTCCCTCCGTATCTAAAGCTTCCTTTGTCCCCCAGAAGCACAGTTCACCATTCCTGACCCTCAAAGTGAGTAGCTGGGAATAGCTCTGCTCAGGTACCTGAACACAGCTTGCACACAGCAGAGTTTTATTCCAGCACTCAGGAATGTGGCTCGCTCCTCCCGTTGCAACGACTCTACGGGCACCAATGTCAGAGACATTCATTTGGAAAGAGGATACTCTGCAAAGTGACATGCAAATAAAAGCCATCAGCAAGGCGATGCAGCAGACACCCAGAGAGGCCCCCACGCATTGTGTGTAGGTTCAGCACGTTTCTGACCCAGCCTTCCCTGGAGGTACCACTCGCCCAACAGGTGATGCTTGACTCTGGTCACGAGGTGACAATGTGCTAGAAATAGGAAATTCATATCATTTGTATTCCTTTTCCTCCGCTATTCTAAGGGTTGAAAGGGCCACCATTTTAAATTTAATTTACAGGGTATACCGTCTATCTGTTGGAAACACGAGGAAGCAGACCTTGTCCTAGTATTTATCAGACACATGCCGCCCATCTGCTTGAGCTGGGTCGAGGAGGATTTGCTGTTAATCCTTCAGACCCATCTGCAGGGGGTTCAAAATGCTGACCAGAAAGCTAGACAAGATGAGGTTTATTTAATTAAAAAAACTGCTCCGGAGGTTACTGGAAATCACTCTGAAGAAGAAATAGCTTTTGATCATGTCACTTCTCGGGGAGGAGGGAGGGGAGAGGTGGGGGAGGCAGGCAGAGTTTTGCATCAAAATAAGATCGTGGCTACCGGTAAATAACTAAAATGGTGGATCTGAATAAACCACTTCCTACAAGGGAACGTTTCTATCTACCTGTTACATCAAATATAGGAAAAACTAAGCTCCTGCTCCAGCTTGGATGCTTCACCACCACATTGCAGGGCTCGGCCCCTAATCTGGGCCAAGTATGAAAGGCAGAAATTGGGTTACTCGCACACGCACACACACACACACTAATCTGCAGGTTTGTTTGCATGGATCTGAAAATGAGGCAGCCACAGCCTAGAAAACAACTTCAGAACTGCAGCAGGTCAGCACTGTAAAACCTGGCGTCTATGTTTGCTTGCTCTTTGGGAGGGACACGAATTCGGGGGGAAGAGGGCTGACCTGAGCTTTATTACTTTAACATTTAATTTCAGCTTCCCACAATCAGGGCTACCACCACGCGAGATCCATTTATGTGGAAGTGAGAAACTAAAACCCTGGCTCCGTTTACCACGCTGGAAATGGACATCTGTTAGTAACGATATTATTTCTAAGGGAACATTGTGTACACAACTGGTTTAACGCAGCGCTGCTGTTTGGTAGAAGCTCCTTTCCATGGGAACAACCCCTGTACTTCCAGCTCCTGACTGTTATTTCATGGCACAACAACTTTTGAAGCAACTCAAACAATTTGCCCCTACCTCTCCCCAGGCTCTTTGAGGTGCTATGCCTTTTCCTCATCCGATTCCTGCACTGGGAGGGTCCACAATCATTCTCTTTGCTATTTTTTTAAGCATCAACATCCTTAGAAAAACGCAGAGCAGAATGGAGGGCCAGGGAGAACAACAGGCAGCAAACTGTGATATTTCTGACCATAAGCTGGGAGACACAGGCTGGCATTGCTGGTCCTGCCCCAGCAAAATACAGCACTGGAGAAATACAGCTCCATCTACAGACAAGGGGCACCCATCTGCAGAACAGAGGGACTGCAGAAACCAGGGAACAATGGGGAGATCTGATCCTCCTGCAGAGCAGCAAGCAAAGATTCACGCTGCTCTGGATCAGATAGCGAGCCTCTGCTTTGTGGCTGAAGATAACCTCTCAGCAAAGTAACTTTATCTGCGGCAAATTATTCCTTAGCTTCCCATTGCAGGATTTGCTTCACCTTATTCTGAAGCAAGTGGTGCTGCCCGCTATCAGATAGAGAGCTAGAGGGATGTCTGCTTTGATTTATTAGAGAAGTTCCTGTGGAAAGTGCTTGGGTGAAGGAAGAGAATCTCATCCAGAGATTGTGGAGAGGGAAATGTGCTGCGTTATGATGACCAGGTTAACAGCTATGCAGAGATTGCACAGATAGAAGCTCTCTGATGTTTAGCCTGCCACTAAAATGTGTTCTCTCCTCTCGGTGTCCAGCATCAAATTATCCATGGGTCTTTTGTCCCCCTGAGCCTCCCAATCCACATCCTCTTACTTTTTACTGAGTAAACTGGGCATTTCCCCTGGCTGTTTATTCTCAGTCATGTAAATGTGGCATTAACCCTTCCTAACCATCCATTTCATGTTCACAGCCCAAGGCGGTGTGGGCAGACCTGATGCCCAGCCCTGTGCCCAGAGCCGCAGGGGGAAGACATCACTGCTGCATCCATCACCCATCTCACCACTTTTGCTGACAGTTTCTTCACCCATCACAGCCCTGGCAGAAAGAACTACACACCCAACTTGCCAGGGCAAAGCTGGGCTAGCTTTGCATTTAAGGTCCTGCTGAATTTACATTTCTAAGACGCTGGACTGAGAGTCAAAGCCACTGAGGCTCACAATGTGTTCCTTCTGCCTTCTCCATCACAGGGAGCATGTGTGAGCACCTTGAGCCACAGCAGTGCCCACAAGGAACCCTTTAAGGGGTTTCAAATCCTCGTGAAGCCCAAACATCACAAGGCAAAACATCTCATTCAGCCACCTCGCTGGGCTTAAAGGGAATTCTTGGTGAAAGCATTTAAAAGGTAGCAAAGCCCAGTTTCTCGGTGCAGATACTTAAACTGCACACAGACCCTGTATTTACACACGCAGAGTGGAATTTGCACATGCAATTAAGTTGATTGACATTTTCTTACTGCGTAGATACCTTCATCAGCAAACATTTGTGCAAGCAATCAAGTGAGCTATGTTTTTAAATGCCCACCCTGGCATGCAGGAGGAAATGGCAAGGAAACAGCAAGGACGCAACTCAGATGGATTCATCTGAGCACTTGTCAACAAACGTAATGAACAGGAAATCAGAGGAGAAAATGACAAAAGCCATTGGTTCTGGGAAAAGAGCCTAAGAGATGGTGTTAAAAGTGTCTCAGGAACAAGCAAAGATCACCTGGTATGTCACTTTTGTCATAATTAGTTGGCAGAGAAAATAGCGAAGTCAAAGTCACAGTGGTGCACCGCAGCCCTCCTGTTAGCAGAGCGAGGCTATCGATCCCATCACTCATTTATTTAGGAGACAGAATTTTAAACAGGAACGAGAACAGAGTTACCATCAAACCAGGTGTCAGCTGGATGTCACCCTAGGCAATTAGCATGCTCCTAATGTGCTACAAATTTTAAGCCCGAATTCTGTCATCAAATGCTTGTGTTCAGCTCACACTGGCTTTGCAGAGCACACGGTTTAGAGCACAGAAGCAAGAGAAGATCTGCAGGTAGATATTGCAGAGGCTTCAGACAAACAGCCTGGGCTGGGAGGAAAGGAACAGGAGAGATCTACCATGAAGCTACAGAGCAGAAAGCGTGAAATACCCTCCCTGCCAGGCCAAGCAAGCAAGGCTGCAAATGTGTCTTCTGCCCAAAGCAGCACTGAAAATGGACTGGAAATACATTTGTAAGCACTGCAGGTAGTTAGCTATTCGTATTTCTGGGGCTGATCCTTGGCAGGTGTAAGTCGTCCAAATTCCACCGATTTCCTTGTTTCGTACCAACTGTAGCTCTGTCGCCATATTGTTATTAAGAGCAATTAATCTCTTACCTGGGCCAAATTTAGTTCTGTGTTGCTGTGACTGGATTAGCTCCACTGAAACTAATGGGGAAGTCTGAGCTCACATGTGGGAAATGAGAACAGAACGTGGCTGCAACATTTGTTGAAGGAGAAAAGAAACATTCATATACACCTATGTGAACATATTTGTTGCATGTTGCATTGATTGAATATTTTCCCTTAGAAAGAAGGGAAAAAACAAACTATTTTCCTTTAGAAAATGATATTTTGCACAAAACAAGATTTTTCTATTTCCCAGAAATGTTCCAACCAGAAAACCAATGGTTCTTGTTTTGTTCTACACCTGCCTGAGTCAGCCAACGGTGCTCCAGGAGACTCGTGATTCCTCCAAGTAACTCAGTTACTGGAAGAAATAAGGGTACATTATGGTAGAATCAGTTTAGTTAGTGGGGGGCTTTCCTGGGATCACAGGAAACACAGAGCTACAGCTCCTGTGAGCAAGGGGCTGTTCAGGCAGAAAGAAACGATGACCTGATTCAAGCAAAACTCTCTCATTTTAGCTCAAAATGTCAACATGAAATGCTCTGACATTTGCAAATAAATTCTTTTTAGGAACTATGTGTTCCAATTTGAGATGAAAACAAATATGAAAATACCAGAATTTCCCATGGGACAGAAATGTGTTTTTTCACTGAGAGATCTCTATTGAGAGGTCACTTCTTTATTACGAAGCCACTGTTTTCTATGGCTACGCCTGAATTAAAACAAAAAATGGTCAGGGACTGAATTCTCATCTCACAGTTAGACAGCCAACTGTCTTGCACTGCACACAGCTGGCTCCTCTGCCTCACTGGCCATGGGCACAGGCAGTTGATGACTCCAGAACAGAGCTAGAGAGTGAGATAACCACGGAACTGTAGAAGGACGGGACTTTTAGAAGTCTGTGGTCCATCCATCTGCTCAAAGCAGGGCTAACTTCAAGCTTTAGGTCAGGGACCTCAATGTCTTATCCAGTCCAATGTTGTACGTCTGCAAGGATGGAGATCCCACAGCCTTCCTGATCCCCTGCTCCAGTGTACCCTCACAGGGACAATTTTATCCTAATATCTAACTGGAATTTTTAGTGACAATTTGTGACTGTTGCCTCTGGTCCCTTACCTCCAACAACAGACTGGCTTTGTCTTCTGTAAGACCATGAATTCATTGAGGCCAGCTTGTAGACCCACCCTCAGCTTTCCTTTGGTTGAACAAACCCAGCACCCAGAGACCAGGACTGGCTTTGTGATCATCTTCATGGCCTCTGCTGGACTCACTCCAGTTAGTCAATGCCCTTCCTGTGGTGGAGAGCCCAAAGCCACACACAGAACTGCATATTTAATCCATGAATGCCATGGACAACAAGGAGTGTTTGACCTTGAGCCTTGAACCTCTACTTAGCAATGGCTTTAATGGCATTTTCTCTTATCACAGAGTGACAACACTCCTGGCTAGTGTAAACCATCTCAACTCTCTGGGCTTCAAAATGGAGCCAGGCTGATTTACAGCAGGTCTTCACGAGGCTGGCTGACTCCTGGGTACCTCTGTTACCATTCCCATTCAAATAGATGAAACCATGATTGCAAATCGCTTACCTGCTTATTTCAAGTAGCAGAATACCCAATGACCCAACAAATGGTCCTGGGGAGAACAAGCCAGTTATGGAATTTGTAAATGGACGATAGCATGTGGAGCTGTAGATTGGGTTTGTGTGTGTGTGCAGGGGGAAAAATGGAAAAATAAACATTCAGGAAGAGCAGCGTGTAATTCTCTGCACCAAAGCAGATGCTGGTTATGCTACAAAGCTGACAGCAAGGAAAATGCTCAATATATTTTCAGGCAGCTTTTCACTGGTCAGAGCTGGAAGCAAAAAGGAAAAGTCAGCTCCCCGCACACCTTCAGCCAGTGCTCTGTGGAGGAACAGTGACATAGGAAAAACAGCCACAAGCCACCAGAAAGTGCCATGTACACACATGAATAACCACCACCACATGCGGCTGCCTTCTCTTGAGACCTCTGTCACGAGTCTGGGCTGCTTAGCTGCTTCTCCCCACCACACAAACCTTCCCTTACAAAATATACCCTGTGCTGGGGTACCTGCTCCTTTGGCAGCTGTTAACATTGTGTTTCCATGGGATTCTCCACCTTTCCAGCCAGAGGATGAGCTCCCTGATGCCTTGGAATCCCTTGTTTTCTGTGCCTTGTTAGCAGGGCCAAGGGAGGGTTTTGGTCCCCAGAACTCTGATACCCGTGGAAAGGCTTTCTGCAATTTAGCTTTGGAGGAGACCCCAGAATCCTCAGAACGTGAAGCTCATTCCCAGTTATTCATCCCACAGTCTCTTCTTCTGTTCCAAAATATTTAGCCTTGACATTTCAGCCACACAAACGAGACACTGTTGACTAAACTTAGGTTTCTTCTACTTTACCACAGCAGTTACACATCTCCTGTCTTTACCTTCTTTAAATAGAATTGATTAACATTTGGACTTGGCAATCCCTTGATTAACCAAGACACCCACAAGGCAGAAACTGGCAGAGACCAGTTGCCAAACTGAGAACTTCCTGTCAAAAAATATAAAAGAAAGAGAAAAAAAACAACAATAACAAACAACCAACTCTTTCATCTGCTTCCTATGAAGTCTCAGCTGTGTCTGTGTCACTGTGCAGAAGGCAATAAGACACGATGTCGACAGATGGGGAGCTGAGGACACAATTCACCCAGCCTTCAAGAAAGCTTACAGTCCCGTACTATACATTAATCCACAAGGTCAGTAATGGGGAGGGGGGGAGACACTAACCGTGTAAGCAGATAAAGAATTAAGATGGAGGTAGCAGACAAAGCAGGCACGTCTGTAGCATTTAGTGTGGATGGATGGGGGGATCTGGTGGAATGTCACAGGGGGCATTTCAGCTGCAGGGCCCTTTGCCAAAGGCATGGCCGAAGGGGAAGAAAAGAGCTGAAGGAAAGAAAAGGTGCAGGAGACGCTCATCCAAGTGACAGTCAGTGCTGAACAGGGAGTAAATTAATCCTGGATGACACTGACAGACTAGGATTAAGTAGCTCACCCATGTCATTAGGTTGCTTGCACATATAAATGAGCTAACAAAGATAGGGACAATGCTTACCCCAAATAATCGAGGACACAACAAAAAAGGGTCAGAGGAAGGCTACAAAAATAGTAGATTAGGATGCTTCCAGAGAAGGCTTTCAGATCAACCCTTTTCTCAATCACTCTTGCTAAAATATCTATTCCTGCTCTGTTCACCTCTCATCACCTGCCCGACTTCCCTTTCTTTCTGTTTCCTCTCCTTCCTGCCCAAAACACCAGTTTCTCTCCCAGATTTACCACACGTTGTCCTGCTCTCCAATCCCTACGCTACACCCCAGCCTTCTGCACAATCCCATCACCCTCCATTTCTGCCATAAAACCCATCACTATGGTTCAGCTGATGAGAGGTAACTCGCTAAGAAACATTAACTCACCTCTTGCCATCACAACTCCAGAGCAGACACAACCAACACACATCACTTTCCAAAAGGTTAAGGCTTTCAGGATATGCTCACTGAGCTGCAGCTGCTGAACAGAATGTATGGCTTCACCTCCATTCTGGAGTTTAATTCCTCCTGCCCTTTGCCAAGCCTCTACCTACTTCCCCTGGAACCTGTCCAGAAGTTCTTCTTGCCGTGAAGAACACACAGCACAGCTTCTCAGATAGAGTTTCAGGACTTGCTTAAGACAATCTGTGACAGCACTGCTAGCAGTAAAGGACAAGGCTGAAGCTTTCCTCTTCGCCCTTCATGTTGGTTGATATGCTCAGAAATTAATTATTCACGGAGTGGAGTTGCAATGCACTGCAGAGCTATAAGGACTCTGGAGGGGGCACAAGGGAAGAGGCAAAACCACACATTTAGGGACAGAGGCAGCAAATAGCATCAGACTCACCTCTGAGTTCTCCTGTAGCACTGAGAACACGGGCAATAAGAGAGCAGGACCTGCACACAGTGCTGCTCTGCCCAGAGCCTTGAGCGATGCAGCACTTGGAGCTCCTTACAATGCTTCTCTGCTCAGGGTCCTCAGAGCTCTCTACCAGCAAACATTCACTCTCCTAGGCTGCAATAATGAAAGCTAAAGATTGGTAATATTCACATCAGAGTGAAAGTGGGCTAAATCACGTTTGGTAAATTAAAAAAGGATCAATCTCACTCAGAGCTGGCAATGAGATAAGACTTAACTATAGATCACCCAAGTGGGAAAGAGAAAAGTGCTGCTCACCCTCTAAGACATCTAAAGGCATCTCCGCCAGAGCAGAAATGTTCACCAAAGATGGGTGGATGCCCTTTTGTTTCAGTTTTCTTTCCTCAAGACTGTTGCAATTAGCATTTCTTAATGCAGCTCAGCTGCAACTGCCACTAATGCAACCCAAAGTAACTAAATGCAATGTCATTGTGCAACATAACGAATGTTTGCTTAAAGATCAATAGGTGAGGCGAGTGTTAATTGTTAAATTAAACATAAACATTGTCAAAACACGTCTATCATTATTCTTCCACCTGATGACATGAACCTGGAGATCCCTGGGTGACCTTATATTCAGGCTCTGTGACCTTCAGGTGCTTTGCATCAGATTATCTTCACCTTATGCAAACTTTGTGTTTTAATTGATCATTTTAGAACACAGCAGATTGCAAAAACAATCTCTGAGGGAGTGAAAACATCTATAGGGTACTTGGGAACATCTGTAGGGTACAGGGAAACTCGGAGTTAAATATGTCACAATTTAGCTGCAGCCTTCATGGTAATGTCCACTTCTGTCCTGCTTAGATTGCCTGCTGGACCTACCATTGGAATACGGTGTTTGAGGTGTTGTTTTTCAGATGCTTTGCCAACGGGTGGGATTCAGTCCTTACTAACCAGTCACAGGAAGAGCTACAGATCTGAGGATGGGTGCTGTGCATGATGCTGGAAGCCCGTACCAACCCACATAAGTAATACTGAGTTCCAGTGCAGCACAAGCACCGTTGCTCTCAGTGCCTAAGTGAGTAGTTACCTTGGATTTAGCAGCCAACAAGAACTTGTTGCTGCCCTGCTCTACCTTCCCACTGTGCTGCTGCAGCCAGGTAATCAGAGTTTGCCAAAGGCCACAGAGAGCCTGACATAATAACTGTAACACATATGATCTTCTTTGTGTCTTAGGATGTTAACTTCACTGCAGAATATGAGGGGCCATCCTATGTCATTGTGTCTGGTACTTTACATCACATGGAATAAAACTGCATGGATTTCATCGGTCTATCAAACACCATCTTAAAACTATTACAATTTTTGCCTCAGTTACGCTGGTGGGGTCTGTAGCAGAGCCCATTCCTCTGACAGCTAAAAGCTTCCTTCTAACTTCCAGCCCTGATTTATTCAGAACCAGTCCCTGCCTATTTGTTCTTGTGCCAGCATTTCAGCTTATATAGCTCTTATCCCTCCCTAGTGTTTACCCCCCCGACACATTTCTGGAGAGCAGGCCTATCTCTACCCTGCCTTCGTGTTATTAGGCTGAACAAGCCCTGCTCTTTCAGCCTCCCTTCATGAAACAGGTTCTCCCCAGTAACCCTGCCAGTCGGAATCCCAGACATGGGTAACCACAATTGTCCCTCTCAGGCTCCTTGGTGTCTTGTACAACAATATTAACCCTCCTATAGATCTACCATAAAATGGATACAGGAGTGTGGTTGTTCTGTTCACAGCCACGTTGCATAATCTCCATCTCCACTCACCAAGCATCTTTTTTAGTCTTTTGCTATGTCTGTCTTCCAAGCGGAGGAGTCCATCATTTATGTCAGCAATTTCTGTTACCGGTTCCAACGTGCCCTGACTTTGTAATACACAATGCCCAAGTTCTGTAAGTTGATCCAAATCAAATGTTATATCAGCAGTGTATCATTAGCTCAAGCAACTCCACAACCATTCCCTGTTTCTCCTTCCCGAGTTATCTGCCATCCATGCCCCTCTGACCACTCTTCCTGCACAACAGAACTCTTGTATCAATCCTCATCTTCTCCATCACAATCACAAGTTCTATTTACAGCACAATGCATTCAAAGGAACCCAGCTAGAACTGGGGCACTACAGTGGTCTTGATTTCTGCTCAGTGAGAGCTCCCCAAGGAGCCTGACACAATCTGTCTTTCACAAATCCATCTTACATTTCTCCCATTTTTCCTTTGCCTTTATGTGTTCAGTTGTTTCAAAAGCTGTTCTAAAGCCTTGCACGGTGTTGAGGTGCAGCCAGGAGTTTCTCTAATCACTTTTCAACAGCTGCTCCGTCCTTTCTTACAGGTACTGTGCTTGCTGCTTTCCAGTCAAACGCTCGGGGCAGAGTACTCAGGCTTTGAATGGTTTATTGAGAACGTTTGCTGTGGGAATGGGGATCTCATGTGTCGTGTCTCTCTTCTGGGACTGAAACGATTCTTGCAGACTTGAACACATGAAGCATGTGAGTTCTGCACTGCATGGGGCTCTTCAATTCTGTTCACCCATTCCCATTAGCCACCTTCATCCTTAAGGAAAGCTGAGACTGTCCCTTCAATGTCTGGTGACACAAACTAGTCCCTAACTCATGCTCACTGCATGGTAGACCCATTCATTCCTTCTCTTTCCATTTATACAGCTTCTGAGCCTTTTAGTGTTTCTTTTCCTTACTTTATAAGATCCTCTCAATTTTGCACTCCAGACTTTCATCTCCAAACCTAACAAGGCTTCTTCATCAGATCTGTCCTTTCTTCTATTCCCAGTATACTCCATTTTATTCCAGATACTCTTTGCAAGGCTATTATTTATCTGCTGATGTCTAAGCCCCCTCCTGACAGCTCTGTTGTTTGTTTTTTTTTCCCAATGGTGAGCAACACAAGTTCCAGATAACTTCTATACCTCGTTTTAAAGAAATTCCCATCACATCACATCTCCAAACCCTTGCGTTGTCCTGCCCTACTAATTTCACCTGCTTCAGACACCAACATGAGCTACTGCTGGCCATCAAGATGTGCAGTCTGGGGACTCTCCCTTTGCCTTTCTTACAGGAGGGCTGAAACCATCCGTGTCAGTAACTCCGGTATTGCCATTTCCACCTTTAATAGCTATAGGCAAGATGAATCTTGAGTGGTTGCACATGTAAACTGTCTTCTCAGCTCTCAGTAGCTTTGTAGTAAGAGGGAACATGAAAAGCTTTGCCCATGTGAGCTCTGATACATGGACATTTGATTTTATATTCCCTGGTTGATGCCTAGGCAACACCTCAAGCACCAGCTGAAATTCCGAACCTGGGTTAGCAGGTAGCAATGTTCCTGCACCATGATAATCCTGCAGATCAAATTCTCTGCCTGTGTGGCTGAAGCTACACGTCTCTCTTCAAGTTTGCACTGGCATGACTGAACTGTTATCGGTGTTACACAGAAACAAGTTGCCTTCTGATGGGATTCTCAAGTGGAGCATTGCGTAAACCCTGCAGTTTTAATTTGCTGGAAGGAAGAATACCACTTTGATATTCATCCTCACTTCTGTCAAACAAGATACGTGCTCTGATTTGCCATGACTGCAATTTCATAACTTCAGAAACACGCAGTCACACAGCAGTGAGGATGTGTTTTTGCTAAAGTCAACAAACCTGACATGACAGCGTTTCAGGCTTCCTGTTATTTTTGCCCGTGTTGTTATAAGGTGGTCTGGTCCTCTCCAAATAAACGCATTTATTCATGTTGCTCAGATTGGAGACTGGATAATCTCATAAAGAAGCACGCAAGTCTCCAGCGTAGCAGGCTCCACAATAAAAAAGTAATAATAAAGAAACAATGAAATTTCATCAAGATAAGAACAGGCAGAGCTAGAAGTAGGAGCAGTGCTAAAAAATTAAAACTTACCTCCTGTTCTTTCTGAGAAACCTGGGGAAAAAAGCAACACAAGAGGTGGAAAGAGATGGAAATCTCCAGAATTCAACTTCTCGGCACCATTAATTATGGCAGTTAGAAGAATCAAGCACTTTGGACAGATTTTGGCCGGATTCAGGAAAGCGCTTTAACATGGGTTTAAGTTTACCCTCTGTTTGGAAAGTACTTAAGCATAGGCTTAACTTCGAGCAGACATTTAAGTCCCCTTGACTTTAACATGTGCTCAAGTGCTACCTACAAAGGAAGCATTTTCCTGAAGCAGGAGACCATCTTGGCTTAGGCACTGGATTAGCTGTCAAGAGACAGGGATTTGTTCCTGGCTTTACCCCAGCCGTTGACAGGGTGAGCCCAGGCAAATTACCCCTTCTCTGGGCTTCAGTTTCACCACCTGTACAATGGAGCTGACTGCACTGCTGCTTGCAAAGTGCTTTAACACTGACTCACAAAAAGCATTACATGTAGGTCGCTCTGAAAGTTATGCCTCCTATTTATTTCCACGGAAACTACAATAGGTACAAAGAGTATAACGACACCACTTGATAGAGCAAATCTTCAGCTACAAAACACTATTTTTCAACACACCCACCACCATTAGCTGTGCATTTTCACCAGCAATGAACAAGAGCCTGCATGCCATGCTTGTACCAATCTGCAGCAGTGGAGGTGCTCTACTGTCACTGTCACCACTGCTGAAATGTACCACCACCACCTCACTGTGTTCACACCCACTGTTTGCCCTCCAGAAACATTCAGCAGTGTCAATGAATGTCAATGGGTGCCATTTTTTCCACATGGAGGAATTCAATGACACGTCTTTGCTCCATCTGCACTTCCATGTCGGGCGCCATTTTGTCAGACTGTTCCTCCACTGCCATCTGTCACACAGCAACAATTCGACATTGAAGGTCAGGCTGGGCCGGGCTCTGAGCAACCTGATCTAGCTGTAGATGCCCCTGTACATTGCAGGGGAGTTGGACTAGATGACTTTTAGAGGTCCCTTCCAACCCTAAGGATTCTATGATTAACAAAATGATACGGGATATTGGTGGGAATGTTCAACCTTCATGATGACGTACCACCAGCATCCACTTCTTGATGGTGTGGGCTAACACAAAACATGGGAGGCATTACTTTGGGAGCAGCCCTCATGTTTAAAAAGTAGATATTCATCTCATTGTTTCTTGCTCCTTCCTTTCAAACAAGCGGTGATGGCTACCACTGGGCAATGGGGGATCTCAGCTGCACGTCCTCCTCGTCCTTCCCTGTTAATTCAGTATAAGGGTTGACTGTATGGGCTGATTCATATATTTTATATACCTCTTAGAGACACCTACCTCTTTTTTTTCTATTTTAACATAAAAAAAAAAATCAATTTAAGTTAATGGGTTATTAAGTTGTTGGATGCGTTTTACACCTTCATACGTGAAGTGAGTTTGGATTTTCATTAGTTAGAGCTAACACCAATTTTCAATAAAATATTAACCAAACACACACAGAAACAGTTCATGTGGATCTATCCACTACTTCAATAAAATTAATAGACTTAGATATTTACTCTTGCCCCAGCAGTAATATTTTCCCACATTACATTTCAAACAATGAAATGACACTAAATTCATTTAAAACAAATTTATATTATTGTTATTTTAAACAATACTTAATTCAATTTCAGTATTTGGCATGAAACATTTGAAAATATCAATATTATTGTTTAATGTAAAAAAAATAATAATAATGCAGCTGCAAATTATTAGCATATACAAGCTTCTCAAATGATTTCCAGGGCTGGTGTTTACTTAAATCGAAAATGAGCAAAACCAGCCAGATGTAACTGTGTGCCATGCAGAGAATGAGGCTGCAAATACACACACACACATATATACATATGTATATATATACACACACACATATATAGATGTACATATATGTGTGTATGTATATGTATGTGTATAAGTATATATTTTTAAAGGCATTCAGCCCTAATTTTGCTGCTTTCAGCTGCATTTGGCGTAGCTCATCCGGGTGAGCATCACCACAGGTTTTCTGTGGCTGAACTGAAGGGAAAAGAGAGGGACACAAAAATCAAGAGAGATGAGGATATAGCCCATGCTCTGCTCACTGTGGCGCTTTTTGGGCTGCATTTATCACTTGCAGATCTCTAGATACTTCGGAAATAGCATAATTCTCCTCACAGGTGGGGAAACTGAGGCACTGAGGCTCTGCTCACCATGGAAGAAGCCAGAGATGTGCCTGTGCAGATGGGGACACAGGGCCCCACCATTGCACTCTGTTCTCATACCCATAGCCCTGTCCTCTCCAGTCCTCACCTCCTTCCTTCCCCAGCATGGCTCCTCACGCAGCGGGGTCTGTGCTAGGTGCAGGAAGGCCCCAGCACAAGGCATGTTCTCCACTGGGTGGCTGTGGTGAGGCTTCAAGGCCGGGGGCAGCAGCAGCCACTTTGTGTGCCCTCTGTGCCACCCATCATGGCAGGCCCTGAGGAGGACAGCACCTGGAGGGCGGAAATGTTGTTACTTAATAATAGTGATATTAATAGTAGATGGTCCACAGTGGGTGAACACTTCAGAGGAACAGCTCTACCCAGCTATTTCCTTAAAAATATTGAATACTTGCCCTACCTTGGCCTCCCATGATCTTCTTGGGGAAAAAGGCCTTTTTTTTTTATCCTTTGGGCTGGATCTTTTGGCTGAGGAAGAGGATTGTGTGTTAAATTATATTAAGGCACATGTGAGACAAGGAGGTGATCCGAGACATTGAGGCATGGCTTCACCAGGGGCAGATTGTGTCTGACCAAGCTGGTGACCTTCTATGATGGAGTGACAGTAGACAAAGGAAGGGCCACTGATGTCATCCACCTGGACTTGTGCAAGGCCTTTGGCATGGTACTGCACCACATCCTTATCTTTAAATTGAGGAGATACGGATTTGAAGGTTGGAGTATTTGGTAGTGTAGGGAAACACAGCATGAACTGATGATTGAGCACATGGTGGAGGGGCAAGGCTGGCCTGGGGAATACTGGTAGATCACTTGCACCTGGGACTGGAAGGGGTGGGCCTGGGGTGGGGTTGCCCCAGGCTTAGATAAGGGCCAGCCAGGCAAAGCAGAAGTAGCCTGAGAGAGAAGATCAGAAAGCAGTTGGAGAAGCAGCAGCATAAGGAAGGTGCTGGGATCCTAGCTTCAGATGAAACAAAGGGTGTAGTCATAAGAATTTTGGGACTTTCCCTGTTAAAGGTGGATAAAGAGTTGGTTGTATGGTCACAGCCAGAGGGCTGTGGTCAGTGGCTCTATGTCCAGGTGGAGGTAGTGATGAGCAGTGTCCCCCAGGGGTCCATCTTGGGACCAGTGCCCTTCAGCATCTTTATCAGTGACACAGACAGCGGGATCGAGTGCACCCTCAGCAGTGTGCTGATGGCACCAAGCTGAGTGGTGCAGTTGATACGATTGAAGGAAGGGATGGCATCCACAGGGACCTGGACAGGTCTGAAAAGTAGGCTCACAGGAACCTGAGGAGGTTCAACGAGGCCAAGTGCATGGTGCTGCACTTGGGTCAGTGCAATCCCAGCTGTGGGTACAGACGAGGAGAGAAACTCCCTGAGAGCAGCCCTGTCGAGACGAACTTGGGCGTCCTGGAGGACAGAAAGCTGCACATGAGCCAGCAGTGTGTGCTCCAGCCCAGAAGGCCAATGGTATCCTGGGCTGCACCAACAGAGGGGTGGCAGGGGGGCAGGGAGGGGACTGTCCCCCTCTGCTCTGCCCTCGTGAGGCCCCACCTGGAGTGTGTGTCCAGGCCAACTCAAGCCATTCTATGATTCTACAGTTCTATAAGTAAGAAGAGTGACTTGAGACAACCGTTGAGGAAATCATAAAGTATTAAACGTGCAACCTGTATGTCTTTTTTTATTATTATTTTCCTACTAAGAGATATTTGGAACAACCGTGAGGCCACAGATACTCTGACCTCAATTCCCGGCTCTGTGCTATGGTCTCCAGCCTCAGTATTTAGATTTGATCTCTACCTGCTAATGTGGTCCTTTGAAGCCCTTCTAACAAAGAAGAGCTTGCCATTTGAGAATGCCTCCTTGATGTTCAGCACTCAGAGGAGCTCTGATTCAGAATAAAACAAGCAGCTAGAAGAGTGTGTGGGTATTTAGCTAATTATACGTTTGGTAAATTTATGTTTTAAAACAATGCTGCTTGTCTCCTCCCTTTGCAGAGTGCCAGTTTGCTGGAGCGTTTCCCATGGATTGGCAATTAAATATAATTAGGTCTTGCGATTTCCGCATTTGTCTTCATGTCACAAAGTTTACTGCTAAAAGTGCTCATTTTGTAGGTAGGTGTTTTCTAATTGCTTACAGCCTGCAGCAGCAATAGAAACCATTGGCAGCCGCAGCACCTGAGCTTACTGTTGGATTGAGACACCATCACTCCATGCTCAACTTTTCAGGAGGGTTTTGCGGCTCCAAAATCTCAGCCTGCACCTTGTCAGAGAACTTGCCTTCTGGCTGACACAGCAAATTATCCTGTATTTTGGAAGATGGGGAGGGAGTTAAAGCCCATGTTTAGTGGTAGCTACAGATTTAGGGAGGACAAACTAAACTCTTTTCTTACAGGAATACATCTCTGTGTTGAAGCGCTAATTTACAAGCCCATTGGAATTCAGCTCTCTGGCTGATGTTATCTCAGTGCAGTCTGTAGGAGGGACCGATCTATCTGCTGTCCATTTCCAGGGAGGACAGAACAAGGAGCAACAGGTTTAAGATGCAAAAGAAAATCTGAATTGGACATTAGGAAAACCTTTTCAGAATGAGAATTGCGAAGCAATGAAGGAGGTTAGTTCTGGTACGGATTCTCCTAAAGTGAAGATCTTTAAGAACAGGATAGGGAAATAGCTAGCAGGAGTGATTTAGGTTTGGTTGGATACTGGGACAGAGAGGTGGACTGAAGAGATTTCTGAAAGTCTTTTGAGTCTTATTCTTTGGTTTTACGAGGAATACGAGTCTTTCTCTGCCCACCATTGGATGTATTGTCTCACTGTGCATGCATTTGTCATGTGGGCACTGGTCCCCTCTCCTGGCTACATCTCCTAAGCTCTTAAATGCGCTCCCCTGAAGGGTGCGTAGCAGAAGGGCGTATTTGACAAGCACAATTGGAGATAAGCAGCCCTGAGGAGTTTTAGGACACTGAAGAAAGAAAATAATCTTCTGGTTTCTTCCTTGCACAAAAAAAGATTTAAAATAACTCCATCCCCTCTGGACTGCAGAAAGAGACACTCTAAACCTGATAATCTCCAGCTCTTCGACTGAACGTTTTCTCCGTTGATCTCAGAGATCTTTGCTGAGGAGGTCAGCAGGCAGACCCTGTTTTCCTGCAGAACACGGCTGCGCAGAGCTGCGTTGTGGCCACACCGCCAGGTGAGCAGGGGTGGGGGCTGCTTTGATGCTCAGAGGCAGAGCCATGCTGGGCTCACCCCTTCCTGCAGATGAAGAATGCAGTGCATCTGCGTGGGCAGGCCAGCTGGAGCCCAGCAGAGCTAAGCTTGCCACGTCTAAGTCCGTCGGCAGACACCATAAGACCGGCTCTTTCTTAGCACTCTGCAGATGCTTTATGCTTGGCAACAAGGACAGAGGCGTGCGTGGGTCACAAAAGGTACTGATTACTCTCACTCCTCATCCTTACCGTGCTGTGTGGACATATCACTGGCTTACGCTCACCCCACGGGTCATGGGATGGAGTGGAAGTAGAGCAAAAAGCACCACCCGGTTGTCCTGATGCTTTCAAGGCTTGTGCCTTTGCCTGGAGCAAGCACGCTTACGGATGACGCATGTGGTTATGCACATTCCACCCGCAGAGACTGCTGCTCTTTGTCTAGTAAATGCTGCTGTGACAAAGCTGTTCCCTATCTCTCCCTTTTATTAAATATTTGCTACAGCGCTGGCTCAGTGCTTTTTCTCAAACTCCACAGTCTTGGATTTAGGATTGACAATAGGAAAGAAGCACAGAAATAGTGCATGCATACACAGGGATAACACCTTAAAAATTCAAGGCTGGTGGCCCTGACATCACATGAGACATTTATTTGTTTCTTCAGTCAAGCTTTGGGGAAAAAATACCCTAAAACTATCTGGTTTATTTTTGTCTGGAACTGCAGGGCAGATGAGTTTTCCAGAAGGGATAGAAGGCTGCCATCGATTTTATTATTGAGTCAGTTTTAATGAGTCACAGTATTTTTGGAAGGCTTTTAAGATTACTGTAAAGTGCTTAGTTACAGTGGCTACAGGTGCCAAGGCAGGAAAGGAAATAACAAAGAAATGCACAGCAGCTGTATCGCTACGCTTCCCCTCAGAACTGGGATCAGCAGAACAACACACATGGAAAATGCAAAAGAAAATAGGAGAAGATGTAAGAGATGACAGAAGTCAGCATGGTCAGCTGCTACGCAAAGCAAAGTGCATTTTATTTAAGGGACTGTCTCATGCTCCTTAGTCGCTGGTTGGAAAGGGCCACTGGCAGACTCTGGGTTGCCAGGCTCTCGCTGAATTGCATGTTTGCCTTTCAAACTGTCCTTTGGTTGTAAGTCGTTTGCTCCCATGGCTGCCAAGCTCTACCACTGCCATCCTGTGTCGAATCAGACTGGAAACATCTCATTTAGCAGATGAGAGAAGGGAAGGCATAAAAGGGGGAAAAGAGATGGTATCAGAGAAAAGAATATTTTTTTTCTTGGACTCTAATCTGCCCCTTTTTTTGCCTGTACCATTTTGAAAAACAGGGCAAAACTTGCAGAGAGCTCACACTGATGCTCTGTGTTATATGGCAAATAATGTTTAGTAATTTCTGCTAAAATAGTAATCCTCAAGGGTTAGAAAACAAATAGCCTCAAAAATACAGAGCTAGACAAAGTGCTTCTGGTTATCTTATGACACGCCAGCCAGAGTTTCAGATCCTTCCCATGATGACTGGACTCAGATTTGGTGGACGCAGCACCCGTGACCCCAGCAGTGAGCTCTGAGCCACTGAACACACACACGCCTGCGCTGGCTCTGGCACAGCAAGTGCCTGAATGCACAGCTGGATGCTTGCATATGCAAATACCGGTCGGAACGTGCAGATAGCTGCATGCAGCCCAAGGAACCAGTTCTAACATTGGGGGCCCATCTTTGCCCTCCTCCTCCATCCCCACCCCCTTCAATATTCTCCGGGCTGCAACAGGGTCACCGCTGGCTTTGTAGCATCTTCCAGCATCGCTCACCCTGGAGATGCCACACAGCACCGTGGGCACACAAACACGTGCCACAGAGGCAGGGAGAAGCGGAGGAAACTACTCATTGTCTCCGGATCCAGCCTTGTGTCTGCTCTTCATGCGTGACTGGCATGAGTCCCACCGCTAAGTCCTTGGCTGCCGGCCATGCGCGGAGTGGCAGGCACCTGTCCCTGCTGGGAGACCTGGCGACCCTGGCTTGCCCTAACGGTTAGTTCTTTTCTAACATCACGTCTACTCGAATTTACCTCAGGATTTCCCCCCTACGGGTGCCAGGGAGCTTGGCTGATGCCAACTGCTTCACCATGGATAAGGCAAGGAGCGTTCCCAAGCTGCACCCGGGCACCCTTGAAGCATTCAGCTGTACTGTCCTCGCTGGAACAGATGGGGCCCATCAAGGTGTTAGCGTCCTCCACCACATCAGCAAAATACCCCAGCACTGGGACAAAGTCAGGAGAGAAAAACAAACCCCCACGGGGGTCCCTCTCGACCGTCCTTAAAACACAGCCCGAGATGTGTGCTCAGGAGCAGGGCTGGCCCCATGCTCCCACCCTGGGGCAGCAATGGGGCCTGAGATGCTCCCACCACCCTTCCTACAAGGACGTCATCTCTGTACCCAGGGAATCACGGGACAAAGATTTTCATTTCACTGGAAAGAGCCAGAAAGGTTTTTTTCAGGAAGTTTTGAGCAGAGATAGGACTAAGACACAGAAGTCCTTATTCTGCAACCTGTTTCTTACATAGAATTCTCCTTTCTTCAGCGTTACAAATGCGAGTAGAAATATTTCCAAAGCGTGGAGAATTTTTGAGTGATCTTCCATTATTTCAGCTTCATTTATGGTCTCTTGCACATTTCACTTATCCGTCTGAAGAAAAGGAACAGAAGCTTTTGCTTCCTGACAACTGATCTGCAGTGGAAATTGGCAGGTTCTGAGCACCTCGTCCTCATTTTAATGGCATGAAGTTCACCAGGTAAAAAGAATGACAAATGGGGTTGGAGAGGCCTTAATTTGCACCTTGCTATAGTTGTGTGCAATTATAGCATACAAAAAAAAAAAAAAAAAGAAGAAGAAAAAAAAAAGAAGAAAAAAATCTGCCTGCTCTGCGATGAGGAAGATGAGGTGGCTGAAGGCAGAGCATCCCAGCTCTGACATCTCATGCCTGACACTCGGTGGCTCTGCAGCCACCTTCCCCCTTGAGCAACCACGGATTTCTTCCATCCATTCTATCTCCCCATGAGCAACCATGGTCGATGGGTTTCTTCCATCTGTCCTACCTTCCCTTGAACAGCCACAGTCCATGGGTTTCTTCTGTCCATCCTATCTCCCCTTGAGCAACCATGGTCCGTGGGTTTCTTCCATCCATCCTATCTCCCCCAAGCACTGATCTCCACGGCCCAAGCTCTCCTCTGCAAGGGCAATACAGTACCCACAGGCTGCAAGCTTAATCTCGGCAGGCTCTTTTCCACTGCAAAAGAAATAACACGAGAAAAACCAAGCATCCAAATCCCCTCTCGGAAATCAATGCTCATTTTGTATTTAAGTTCAAAGAGGTGTGAGAGCCAGCAGAACCAAGGCTGAAAAACTAAAAGGACTGAGCAAAAAGTGCTTTGTGCTGAAAGGATGGGCCAAGATTGCAGTCAGTCTCGGGTCTGTTCGTCTGCAAAAAGAGGAAAAATAGAAGGCTAAAAACAGACTAGCAGCAGTGAGATGAAGGAAAAGCCATCATTTAGGGCAGTGGCAACTCGTTAACCCAAATGACCTGCATCTCTGGCGAGCGCTGACCCAAGGACTTGCGAATTTACCTCTGCTGCCCAATAAACTGTCGCTGCCCAACATCTCTAATTAAAATAGTCCTGGATTTGCAGGACCTACCCAGAGAATAAACTGGAATTGATCAGATTAGCTAAGCCAGATCATACGTAGAGCATACAGGCTGGCCAACAGCCTACTTTGGACCAGATTAACCAGCTAAAATAATTGGGGATTTTTGCAAAGTCTGCCCCTAAAGACTCGCATTAAAGAAATGCACCAAAGACTGAACATGTATTGCAGCCCATTTCTTTTTACCTTATTTAGTTCTTAGCTGGATGTTCTTTGGCAATTGTTGGGAACCAGCTTTTTATCTTTCTCTAACCTGCAAAAAAAAAAATGGTCTCTCTGAGGCTGCTTCAGGTGAGCTGCATCAGTGGCAATGGGTAGGTCTCCAAAAGGGTAGGGAGGCTGTGTTAAATGTATTCCCCACCAGAACTCTGTTACCCTTATTCCTACCCACTGCTCCCTGCGTTGTCACCCCTGTGCAATGAGGAATGATTTGTTGGGAGTGTGTGGACCGATGCCTAAGTGAGAGAAAAGCTTCATCCTGTCCTGATTGAGTCTTTGCTGGAAGAAGATGAGGAGGTAAGAAAGTCTTGCAGCCCCAAGAGGACTGAACCCAGCTGGTTGCAAAACGCCCTGGGGCTGCCATGTAAAATGGCTGAGGGAGACGTGGTGCACCCCTCCACCTGCTCTCACTGCAATAAGTGCACGGCAGCCACAGCCACATCCTGGCTGATGTTTCTTCCCAGCAATACGGGCTGTGTGGCCACTCGGGTAGAACAGGTTTTGCTCCCAGAGCCAAGACTGCAGCCAGGGGAGGAGCAGGAGGAGGAGCAGAGCCAGGAGACACCTGAGAGCTGGATTCCTGCTCCTGTTCTCCCCCTCCCTCAGCAGCCTCTGCCCAAGCCAAGCAGACAGCAGGGCTGTGAGCATCTTGTTCCCCTCTGCAGGGGCAACCACCCACCTGGCGTGTGCCTGGAGCAAGCTCTGGGCTTTGCTTGCATTGCTTTAAACCTATATACAGCTACTTCAGAGGGGAATCAAGCCTGGTGTATTTGGGGACACTTCTGTGGAGGCTCTGCTTTCCAGTACCACTGCTCTCAGCCTGATTCTTTCCCTGGATGGACTCCTCTGACACTGATTGAGTTTTTACTACACAAAAGCTGTATATACCAAGCAACATTTAAAACATCCTACAAACAGCTGCATTGTATTCAGTTGACCTCAGCTATGGGATGTGACACAACTCACTCACCTCCAAACTCTTTGTGAAGGGTCTATCCTAGCACAGCCAACGGGGGAGCAGAAAAATAGCAGGTGATGAGCTGGGAAATAAGCGGCTGCTGTCCTGAGCCAGCGGTGGTCTGGAGTCTGTGTCTCCGAACAGTGAGGATAAAGAGAGAAGGATGTCATTAGAGGACAGCAAAAGACATCTTCTCCCTAGTTTTGGCTTTGTCAAACTAGGAACAATTTCTTCTCAGAAAGAGTGGCCAGGCACAGGCACAGCTGCCAGGGAGTGGGGCAGTCACCGTCCCTGGGGGTGTTCCAGACCCGTGGAGATGTGGCACTGAGGGACATGGCTCAGTGGGCATGGTGGGGTGGGCTGGGGTTGGGCTGAGGGATCTCAGAGGGCTTTTCCAACCTTACTGGTCCTGTAATTCTACGATCCAAGCTCAAAGCAGCAGGCCTGTTTCAGCCATGGCATTTGCCAAACCCAGCCCTGCATGCACCATCTCTCTGTTCCTCTGCACCCATAACAGCCACCCACACCAGTTCTGCGCTTCCAGCCTCAAGTAAGGGAATCTGTTGCGTGCTGCTGATTGGAGGGTAGGACTGCCACGAGGCCAGCAAACCGACTGCTAACTGGCCTGCAAATGCATCTTTACATAGCACAAGCCAGGGAGTGCATCTGCTTTTTGGGCAGAGGGACAGCTGCCACAGCAGGGGAGAGCGGCTCAGCCCCAGCGCTCAGCATTGGCTGCAGCACCTGGCTCCTCCATTTCCGTGTTTGAAATTTCTCCTAAGGCAAACGGGGCAGCCCCACGTACAGAACAACTACAAACAGAGTGGAGCAGCCAGATGTTTCTCCTGGCTGCTCAGAGCCCACCTTTAGTCGGGCTCTTACCGAGGTGAACTCAGGGGTTGCTGTAGGAACCCCAAATCTTTCACCAAAGTGATCATTTCACCCTCTTTTCTAGAACTGCGTCCAGAAGCTGACCTAAGACACCCGCACGGGGATATTATATAACAATGGGGATTGTATGTGTAGTGGATGTAAAAACACTTAATCTCACAGCTGCTTCCCTCCCCGACATCCTCGGCAAAATTCTCCTTTCATCTCCCATTTAAATACCTGGTATTTAATCATTTCACAGGGTTGGCAAAACAAGCACAATGGAGGCAATGTTTGCTCAGATCCATTCTTGTGTGTACGTGTGCGTGTGAATTTTTGGCAGAATCAGTGTTTGCAAGGAGCAGATAAAACTTTTCTGTTCAAGAACCACCGACGGCCAGGAATTGCTGCCTCCCAGCAAATCTCTGCTTACCGAGGAGATTGTGCCATCATTAGCCAGGTAGAGGGGCTGGACACAGCACCTAGAGAGCTTCCTTGTCAGGCTGTAAATGGAACAGTTGTTGAGCAATTACTCTAAGACAGTAAATCTCTGTGTGTGGACCCACTTCAAGATAAAATCCAGACTGGGTTTGCCCTGCTTATACAGCACGGATGCATATGCATCCTGGAAGCTACATAACCCAGTAATATTTTATTCACATCACACTCCAAGGAGCTCACTGACTGGAATTCAATAGAAACTGTTCTCTGTGTGAAAGTAATTTCAGAAAGTAATCTAGTTTATGGAAATGAAAGGCATCAAAACACAAAAAACACTGTTTCTGTACAAGTGCTTTGCTTCAAATATTTGACATGGAAATTTATATAATCCCTCTGGGGCACATGGGTTTCACGAGTGTTAACATCTTTTGAAATGAATTTCACAAATGTTTATTTGGAATACCGGGCATACAAATAATTTAGAATATCAAGGCATCTTGTTGAATCAGTCTTAATGATACAGATCTCAGATGGCTGCGAAGGTTAAAAGGTATGAATTTTAATTGGCTGTATGGAAGATGTCATTTTCAATCATTGCACTGCACTGCCAAAGCTATCACTTTCCAATTCTAAGCTCCCTGCTACCTCCTCCTCGACTCTCTGTTGCTTAAAGACCAAAATGAAACATTTTTCACGTTTTATTTGAGTGCTGGGCATGTATTAAATTCAGAGTTTTGCTGCCTATCTCGGTTTATACAGGACCACATCACTGTCGTATTGCAACATTTCTCAAGCCAGAAAAAGGTTGACTTTTTCCAGATAGAAAGTAGCATATTGTTATTCCAGCCTTAGAAAAAAGTTGAATGATAAAAAGCAAACAGTGTCGAGGCCATCTACAGCACAGATGGCTGCCAGGACCCTGGTCAACGTCAGATTTTCTTCCCTGCTCCCATGGTGGCCCCTACTTACATCATAAAACAGAAGGAAAATTCTTTTCCAATTTAGAAGCTAGCTTTTAATTAGTTGATCTGTATTTATTTCTGGCTTTGGGCAATGTGATGGATAAGCATGAAAAGCAAAACTAACTGAGTACCTGTTAGGAGATCTTTGTCCATCCTGTGTGGCAAAGGAGCAAGGATCCTGTGGGAAAAGATATCGTGTGATTGGGTAATTAAAAATTATCATAAGCCATAGGCAGTAGGAAGGCAAATTAAGCCTGCAAAGGCAGCATGTGTTCTGAGAGCTCCTCAGATATTGAGTGCTCAATATTGCAACTTCAACGCTCATTTAAAGTTCCTTCGTAGCCCAGATTTGCGATCAGCGGGATTTTATCCAAGTTGCTGTTGGGTTGTGTATTACACATACACGAATAAACTGGGGAAGGAAAACAAAAGAGCAGTTTGCTCACATGGAACAAAGTGGTTGGGCCCTTTGGTAGCTCGCTTCCTGGCTAACCTTAGCTGTGCTCCATCAATGCAAGGGAGTTAAGTAGGGCACGTTCTGGGGAAAAAAAGTCCCTCTGCCATTCAACAGCCTTGGGCCAAAGCCTTCAGAGAAATGCAGCAGCCAAATTTCAGCAAACCTCTAAAGAACATGCACAAGACTGATAACTTGGCCAAACATGGGTGGATTTCAACAAGGGCGTGAAAAGCACTTTGTTCACAGGCAGCGTATGGCCAATTTCCTTTCTTCTCCCAAGTGTGATGATAAAAGCTCAGCGAATGGCTGTGAGAATTTTTTTTTCTTTTTGCAAGCACAATTTATTCCAAGAAACACTATTGTTTTCTTTAAAATGTCTGCTGTCAGCAGTAAGACTAAAACGCATTCGAGGCAACCATCCAACCTGCACAAGTTTGAACCACGCGCAGAGACGCATCGGTCTTGTTGTAGGACACATTCACGATGCCTTGCTATGGACTGAGCTGTCGGCTCCACCTAAACCCAGAGTGGCTCTGGTTTCAAACACGGTTTTATTTGCCAGGATTGACCGTCTTAACTAGTTGGTAACAACCATTCTGGATCTGACAATCAGGTCACTGACTTGGGCAACTGTTGAGAATAAGAAGAGAGTGAGTATGTAATCGCGCTTCCCTAGAGTAACTCTCCAGCCTCTGGCAATCCGTGTGTTGGGTTTGGGGGGATACTGACCGTAAACAATTAGGATTGAAGGGGACTGACCCCCTGCAAGGCTCAAGTGTTTCTAGACCATCCCTGGGAGATGCTGCTCAGAATGTCAAAGGAAGGGGGAATCCACTGGGAGTTGGATTTGATGATTCTTACAGGTCCCTTCCAACTCAGGATGTTCTATGATCCTTTGGGGGCTCTTTAGGGTTTCAACAGCTCCACAAGCAGAGAGCATTTCCTGGCATCCTCTTTGAGAACCTCTCATCTCAGATGAAACTGGCCACAACATTTGTTCTTGCCCTCAGTTTCCCAGTGGTGCCGTGCTGCTGCAGCATCCCCCCTCCATGGTGTGTGAGCACACCCTGCCCACTGCCAGCCCCGAAACTCCCCTCTCGTTAGAGCAGGCCGGGAGGAACACAAAGCCCTCTGTTCTGCTTGAGTCTCTCCAGTGAATAGGCGGAACAAATGATAAGCACAGAAAGCAAGAAGAAAAGTTGTCCAAATGGGGCATCAGTTTCCCTTGGGGATGGGATTTTCCTTCCCCTCCACCCTATTTCAATGGAGCGAGCCTTCTGCTGCGCAATGTGGGCATTGCCTCCATCCTCCCACTCCTGCCAATCTGATTTCCCCCTCCCATTACACACACCTTGCTCCAATATCTTTTCTGTCCTAAAAACCAACCCTTTCCAAATAGCAGAGCAGGGAACAAAAGGAGGCTATGGGGAGCTAAAGAGCGTCCTTGCTGGAAATAAGGTGGCAAAATGCATCCCCTGCAAGGAAAAGGCTTTGTTCATCAGTGCATTGCAACTGCATCTACTTGAGCATCTGCTGGTTTTACAGGAGTGTTGAGTTCTGCTCAAACCAAATCCATGGGTGCAGAGTTCTTGAGTCCTCCTCTTCAACAAACCTGCTCACAGCCAAGCAGGGTCTGGACACCGATGCTTACACTGCACTGACTGGTTCTTAAGGTCTGCTTGGGTATGGGGAGCACGATGCATGCTTCTAAGTGCCCAGCACTGACCGATGCTTTATTTCACAGAATCATAGAATCATTTGAGTTGGAAGGATTCTACTGATGGCTGTGTGCAAAACACACTGATGTTACAGATATCTAAAGAACAGAGAACCTAGTTAAGAAAAACCATTCTGGCATAGGGTGTGTATTTGTCTGTAAATAGCACATAAGACTGTACGTAAGACATAAACCTCTGTGAACACCCAGACTCTTCTGCAAGCAGAGATCTGCAAGACATGGCTGGCCAAGAAGCTCTGAGACCCAGAAGAAAGGAGAGAACATCTTCCTATGAGCCTGCAGCACAAAACGAGCATCAGGCAGGAGCTGATCCTCTGGGCTCTCAAACCCAGACTCCTGTTTGCAGCCATGGTGGACTCAGCCTTACTCAAACCATGTGCCAAGGTGCCAGCTTGTCTTAACCAAAGTAGAACGGGTTGAATGGGCCAGCTACCTCAAGTGCAAACACAAAATGGTAAAACCAGTCTTTAGCAATGTCTGCCACGTTACATTAGAGATTCACGGAAGGGGATTCAACTGAATGGTGCCCAGTGCTGTGTCTGCCAAGGGTAGGAAAGCAGTGCAGATCACGAAGGGGGCAAGACAGAACATTCCATTGTACAACAGCCACAGCCCTTCCTTGCAAGCAGAGTATGGCAACACTTCCTGGGTGCACACTTCATCCAGGGCACACATGCTTTGTCCTGGTTTGCCTGAGCTTTCATTAAGTCCGAAACACTGCAAATGAGCCTCAAAACACGACGGCAGCTCCAGGACTTCCTAGGAAGCACCACCAGAGGAAAGGAACACATCCTAAAACCCATCTGAGGACAAGAGCAGCCCCCTTTAATCATCAAGTCCTCCCGTCACTTTCCACGGCAACCAAGGCGCACAATCCCATTTCACAGGCGGAACAAGCATCAACTTCAAATGCGCTGGAGTGTTTGCCCCAAGGCCATTCCCAAATCTCGGTTGTCTGAGAGTCTCAAACTCTCTTCTGATATCCAGCCTGAATATATTCCTCCTCACTTCACGTCTCTCTCTATTTGCATCAGTGCAGTCCATCAAAGGGAAACTGGAGTGGTTACACCAGCCAAATGCAACCCTGAAGATGTCCATTGTTTGCAGAAGGCTTCTGCTTCACCCAGCACAGGTGATTTCAGGAAGCTCTCTTAAGGTGGGCCAGGTGATGGCTGCAATCACTGCGGGTGTTATGGACATGAATTCAACAAGCACTATGGATCTGGGTTGCTTGCCCAATAATTGGGGCACATTATTTTTTCCTTCTTGGTACAATGTTCCAAATAAGCTGGCTGTGCAAGTCAGCAGGAATTCATGTTTCTTTCTTTCCTATTTTTTTTTTTTTTTTTAATTTCTGTCCAACTCTTGTTGTAGCACTGGAATCACTTGTTAAAAATAACTCCCTAATTCCACTGTGAGAAGTGACATCCCTCCTTTGGCACTGCCAGGCTCCTGCCTGCTGTATCCCAAAGCATTCCCCAAGCACCTTGGGCCCATCCCACTGGCCTGGGGAGCCCCACAGCACCACTCAGCACTGGGTGCAGTGAGGGCAGCCAGGGTGGGGACCTTCCACCAGGACCCATGAACCCCATTCCTCACTGTCCTTTGACAACAGCAGTCCTAGGATAATTAGTCTCATTAGTGGATGCTAACCCTGGCTAACACCCTTTCCTTCCACTGAGCCCCCACAGATGAGTTCCCAAGGTGAGACTGGAATTTGTGATAGAATATATTAGGGAAGGTGTATAGAAATCCATATGGGCTTTCCAACACCCAGATGGCCACCGCAAGCTCCTTCCTCTATGACCACCATAAGCAATTCCCCAAAGGCCACCACCAGCACCTTCATCACCATGACTGATCTAATGATGGCCAATTAGCCCAATCACCCAGGGGGAGGGAGCTGGTCCTCAGCCTATTTTCCTTGGGACAATTCACTCAGGAGAACAACAGGATCTCTTCAGGGCTTCAAATGCAGAAGGTGATCAGAATCACTGAATTCTTTCCTAGCCATTGGCTTTATTTCACTGCTGTTTAAGTATTTTTTTAAGGGATTTCAAGCTCATTTCTCCATTCCTGTCGGTTTGATCACACTCATTGCAATCAGTATTTATTCTAATTGGAACAAGTATTGTTACGTATATAGGTAAAGAATGATTGCATCTACAGGATATCATCTTGCTTACAGAAAAACAAGTTTAAAAACCCACAATCAGCATCAAGTGGATTGCCTGGAAAATCATTTCTGTTCCAAAATGTAATCATCTATATTGGATGCAACGTTTATTTCTTAAAAAGAAAATAAAAACGGAGTTTGGGAGCTCTCATGTCTATAAAAAGACGACTTCCTGGCATTTATAAATATTAATATGGAACGCTAGTGAAGAACAATACATAACAATAATGAGAATCACCAAATCCCATCATTTTTGACATCGTCATATCAACAGCTTAAGGATTAGCAGGTGAACTTTAAACATATTGCTTCCAAATAATAATAACAACAGTAACGATAATAACATCAGAATGAAAAAAAAAAAAAAGCCCTCACTGCATTATATATTCTTGATGGCTTTCTTCTTCTAACAGCGTTTACAGGATCATTGCTTTGAACATTTGGATGACACGCTTAAAAAATTAACCTGAAGAAGGGGGAGGTCTTCTTATCTCTTTCCATTCTTGCAAGGCTTTGCTCAGCCTCGTCTTTGTTTCCCACTAACCCCTGACATTGACAGAGTCAAAGGCCTATCAACTAATACCCTAATTTCAGCAGGATTTTATATATACGTATATCTATGCGTGTCTGCAAATAGCGGGCGTGCGTCTCTACGTATATGCATAAACCCAAACTGTTTTAAAAGATAAAGTTGCACCAGGTGTCAGCTCTCACACCTCTTGCTAAATACGTAAGGTGAAAAAACAATGCCACAATTTCATTGAAAATCCAAGCTATTGAGATCTAATCGCTGCTTAAGCTGTGGCTTTATTCAAATCTGGATCACCAATAGGGCTCGGGATGTAAATGAAGTGCAAAGGGAAATAAAGCAAAGGGGAAAAAAAAAAAATCTATGATAGCCCTTTCCTTCAGCCATTTGATTCCCAAGTCCTTATCAGTCAATTAATGCATACTAAAACTTTAGTGGCAGCCTCAGTTTAACAGACCTAATAGCGACAGCAAGTCCCAAGCATTAGCCAAACAAAACACACTTTCAGCAGCCTTAATATGAGACTGAA
Organism: Penelope pileata; assembly: GCA_013396635.1. NCBI lineage: Eukaryota > Metazoa > Chordata > Aves > Galliformes > Cracidae > Penelope > Penelope pileata. Next base: position 314,536 of record WBMW01000162.1, on the reverse strand, counting down.
AAAAGGTCAAAATAGACAGGCTTTACAGAATAAATCCTGACGATCCATTCTAATTTCCACTCAAGGATCTTTTAAGCAGTTCTTGGATGCTCTTTATGGTACTTTGATCCAAGCATAGTTTCATTAAAACTTTGTGGCTTGGTATTTTTAAACCTGATAGCTTCGCTAAACTAGTTCTCAAAATGTTAGCTAAGCCGCTATGCATAAAACTACTTTACTGTCATGGTGTCTTCTAATATCACCTAAGTACAGGCTGTTGCAATTTTGAAAATGAACCTTTTCTACATTCACCAGATCTCAGCTTGGGAATTTTTGCTTTCACACTTGAAGGCTGTCTCTCAGTATAAAGGGAAGGTGCTGGCTTACCCCCTTTCCTCTCCCCCTCCTTGAAACCTAAAACTAAAATTAGCTGCTGTACCTTATTTGTTCTGGAAGCAAGTTACACAGTACTTTTATCCACCGTGGTTTCCAATTGCAGGATTAACACTGGATGCTAAAAAAGAAAAAAAAAAAAATCCCTAGAAAAATAACAAAACATTAAATGGTGGTTTAAAATCCAGTTTAATGATGGCTGGATAAATTCCCTAAAGACCCAGGAAAACAAATGTTACTTCCCACCTTCATAACGTGGCATGTTAATAAATCTGATTTAACTGCCATGGATAAAACCCCCCGTGCCTCCAGAGAATGTCCTTTGCTCCCCTGAAAATGAGGACGGCTGAAAGGTTAGGTGACAATTTTCTTCCTTGCTGCTGGTGTTCACAAAGGCCCTGATTTCTCAAGGAGCTTTTGTGGGAAGTTTGCACTACAGTAGTTATGAGAATTACAGAAAGATGGCTTCAGAAGAGTTCTTGAGAGAAAAGTATAAACAAAGGATTATTTTTTAAAAATAATAATAAAACCAGTAAAACCACCCTGTCCAGCCCTGCTGTGGTCTGAGCCATGGGTCAGCCTGCTGATGGCTTGCACGGGAGCACTTGGCTGATGCTGGGGAGCACCCAGCAAAACTTGCAAAGTTGCCCCAAAAAACTCAGGTAGCTCTTGGGTGGGAGGTTGTTTCCATGCGTGGTGGTCAGTTAGGGGATCAGACATTTTCATGCTGAAATGGGCACCCAATCCAGGCTCTGAACTCAGGATCCCAGAGTCCAACCACACCTCTGGCCGTGGCACCAGCTCCAAAGGAGGCAGAAGTGAGCACAGTACCCCAAAATCTCATTCTCAAATCATGGTTTGGGAAGTGGTTTGACCTCTTCTTGGCCAAGGCTTCCTTCTGAATATCTCATGAATATCTCATGAATATCTTTGGCCACCAAATCCTCCCTCTTTAATGCCCTCAGATGCTTGCTCAAAAAACCCATAAGCAACCATTTTTGCCTGCAACCACAGCCTGGGGGTCTGGGACGTGGCCATCCCCATCACTTGGTAGAAACATTTGGGTGTTTTCACGGCCCTGCACACCTCAGACAGGTCGGCAGAAAATCCTTCACCCCAACGTCTGACAAAAGCACCCTGATGTCAGGTATAGAGAATGCCACCTACAGCTTAATGTCTGCAAAAAAACCTCCAAGTTCGGGCAAACAATGAACGTTTTTGTCTTCTTAATGCCCAGTATGCAATCGAGTGGAAATGCTACTTCCATCCTTAATCTACAAATGAAATTAAAGTTGTTGAAAGACACATGATAAACCGGGATCCTTTGTTTCTTACAGAAGGAGGGAAAAAATTGAAACCACTAAATATTTTAGCAGATTTACTAAATTTCCAATTAAATCTGGAATTATGGCAGAGCCTGTATCTCCCTCTCACTCCACCACACACATTTTCTATTTGAATAAAGTAGGTTAGACGCGGCGCTCCCTCCACCCGCCCGCCCCGGCAGGAATATTAATGAAGCAGATCCATCGTGCTGGGCCAGCGGGGATGCTCGGGCATCCCTGGGTCTGGGCGGGTGGGAAGGGCTGGTGCAGAGGGGAACAGCCCCGGATACCCAGAGGGAACGGGATACGCTAGGCAAGAGCACCCTCTGCCCGCTGGCAGGAGGGTCTGGCTCTATGAGCATGCCCCCATCGCTCCCCCTCCTTCCCTCCGCCGAGGAAAGGTCACGGGAAGCAGCTTACACAAGCCAGATGAGGTGGAGACCAAATCGGGACCAAGATTATGTGTCAGGGACTTAAAAGCAGGAGCAGAACGGCGAGCAGCGCCGGTGTGTGATTTCTGCCTGTTTACTGCCCTTCCTCTTGGTCCAAAGAGCCTTGGTTGCATCAAATTAAGGATAACTCGTGGTTGGTTGCACCAAGGCTTCCAGCACATGTGGCCAAGCTGGCCCCTGCTAGGCCGAAAAGGTTTGGGAGAGCCGGGTGCGCCTATGGCTCTTCCAAGTTGGTCCAGACCCATTCAAAATGAAAGGGAAGGGAGATGCTGAAAGGGAACAGGGATGCTGTGGTTGGCCCTCCTGACAGACACTGCCTTGTGTGCCTGGGCGAAAGGTGGGGATTTACACATGGACCCCCAGAGAATCACTGACCCAAAGCCCAGACCACCAAGCCCTGACACCAGCTGTAAGAACAGGCTGAAGTGGGACGTGGGTGGAGCTGGCACGTTGTCCTGCCTCCAACCCCAGCCACACTTCAGACATGGGGTGAGGGGGAAAGCACAGAGCAGCCCGGACCCTCAGCATCCAGCCACTGATGCTCTAGAGACACCTCAAGCCTGGCTTTTGCATTTAAGACCAACCCTCTGTTTTGGCTCCATGTCACCTCTGACATAGAATTAAAGAATCACAGATTATCCCGAGTTGGAAGGAACCCATAAGGGTCATCGAGTCCAACTCCTGGGGTTAGCTCAGAGACTCACAAAAACTGCTGAGCACAGACCTCTTATTTTTCTCATGCATTACACTTCTCCTCTCCGGGCTCAGCACATCACTCCCAGCTGCACACAATTTTTTGCCCTGTGTAGCAGATAAGCCCATGCCAAGATAGGGCAAGGTTTGTTCTGGCACAGAGCAGTTGAGCATAAGCCCAAAAAAATCAGCAATTGCACTTACCTTATTCTCCTATACACAGCCAGATTGGTCCATNCCTCATGGCAAGAGTAAGAGAGCAGTGACGTTAGGGGCTTCCCAGCTGCAAGGCATTTTGGGGAGCGTGGGTCAGCAGTAACAGCTCAGAGACGAGCCATGTTAGCAAAACCCTCACCCTCTCCACCACTCCCAGTGTGGTGCTTGTGGTCCTAGAGAAGCCCACGAGGCAAATAAGCTCCTTTCAATTTTTCTTATAGCTTTGTATTTCTCTGCTCTACTAACAAAGAACTGGAAAACCATAGAATCATTGAGGTTGGAAAAGCCCTTTGAGATCCCCCAGCCCAACCCCAGCCCACCCCACCATGCCCACTGAGCCATGTCCCTCAGTGCCACATCTCCACGGGGCTGGAACACCCC
>WBMW01000162.1:171921-310540 GCA_013396635.1 Penelope pileata | reverse complement strand
CCCCAGCCCAACCCCAGCCCACCCCACCATGCCCACTGAGCCATGTCCCTCAGTGCCACATCTCCACGGGTCTGGAACACCCCCAGGGACGGTGACTGCCCCACTCCCTGGGAGCTGTGCCAGTGCCTGACCTCTCAATACATCTACCTGCCCCAACAAAGACCTCAAATCATGTTTTCAGTGGTGGGTAAAGGTACATAAGGAATTTTTCAGTTACCACTAGCTAAATGAAAAATAATCCTAAGATACCAAAGCCATTGCTGTGTGAAGATTTCAGGATGTTTCAGCCACAAGAAACAAGGTGGAAATGTCTGAAAAAAGCAAGCAAATGTTTAATTATTATGAATCCATATTTTCAAAATGTAGGTTTTTTTTTTTTTTTTTAACAAAACATATGACTTCTCGTTTTGAATGAGGACAGTTCCCATTTTAAAAAGGACCCAGAAGGACGAAGGCTGTGAAACCGAAATGCTGAAATAATCCTCCACATGATGCAAACCATTTCACTGCTGGCTGAATGGAGCATCGCGAGGATGTATTTCAACAACAGGAAAGATGACCCAGTCTAATCTGCATCGACCTCCTCCCAGAACCAGCAACTTCCAGAATTCCCAGTGGGAATCCCTCCCTGTCATTGCCACGTGGTGACAGACATCCCCACTACCATCAACTTGGGTAGGAGATCGTGGAAAGTGTGGGAGGCATTTGTGGTCTGGGGGACAACCTCTCCGATCTGATTGAGCAATAGTTTGGGATTACAAATAGATTTTGGAGCCCCAGTGCTTAGGGATCGCCTCTGTTCCTAAAAGCAGAGACAGCAGAGGGCCAGGACTCGCTCCCACCAGTCCTGTAGGCACTACCACGGGTTATGTGATTAAACAGCAGCACTGAGTTTGCAAAGCTGTCAATCCCATACCTTTCATCAGCACTTAATTCACTAAAAAAAAAAAAAAAAGCCACCCCAACCCTTAAAAGCTTTGGAGCTGCGTTTCTCATGGCTGCAATAATACTTACAATATGGACTCTAGCTGCTTTTTATGTAACTGCTGCTCGTAATCAGCTCAGTATTAGCAGCTCTAACCTGCTCTTCCTTGATTTATTTTATTTTATTTCTAAAACAAACATAGATTTACAATCTCTCTGATTTCCCAGCTTTTATGCCACTCCACTGAGGCGCTTTAAACATCTCCTTTATCTCCCATACGTTGGGAAATTACAACCCCCTCCTCTCCAAAACAAACAAGCAAGCAAAAAAAAACCTCCAGCTAAAATCTACACAGTTGGGAAGTGTTGATTTAAACAATAGCCCCGAAACAAGATACGGAGAGACCAGAACATGAAAACAGACTTTTTTTTTTTCCTTTGCACAGATTGAGCTGTGAGGTTATTTGCACCAAATGTTGACTTGTTCCAAAGCAGCATCCATTTGTATATTGTGGAACTGCTAGGAAGCAGTGTGAAATAATAATTTTTGTTTTTTTGAGAAAGATTGCATCATTCCATTTGTTTTAGGGCACGTTTTCCACCCCCTCCTGCCCACTTCCACCTATGCAATGCGGGCTGGAAACCACGGCAGTCATTTAAAGTATTGGGCTGTCCAAATGAGGTTTGGATAGGAAGTACATGTTAACATTTTTCCTGATCTGTATCATTTATGAAGAAAATCCTTCCCTAATTAGACAGATGATGTCAGCTGCGATTGCTGCCGATCGAGGCGTTTGCTGGATACCAAGGGCTCTACTCAAGGAGAGCGTCCACGCGTTTTGCACGAGCAAAAGCAACTCTGTGCACCAATGAGCCCAGTCTGCTCACTGCAAAATTCATTGACTGCAAATGGTGGATTTTAAGGTTTTGGGTGCAGACCGCTTTTATGTCTTTCTCTTGTTTCTCTCCTGCATAGATTATTTCGTTTGTATTATATGAAACGAATGGGAAGCTTTCTCTTCCCAACTAATATTTTGTAATACGTAAACAAGCAACTCACATCGTTCCATGAATAAAAGGGATACCATTCCCCTTCTTAGCATTATCTCCAACCTCTGCTTTTTCACCCTAATGAAGTTTCCTTTTTTACCCACGGAAACCTGTGTAAAATCACTGCCAGAGGAACGCTGTGCTGTTAGATGCATCACCTCCCTATTAGCCTTGAATTTTTAATTCAAAACAACCTCCAAACACCAAAACTCTGCACTTCATCCAACAGCCCCAGCAGGGTAACACTTCCCCCTCAAAAACAGAAAACGGGCAAAGCCTGACAGTCTCCTACACACGGATGGGGTGTGTGGGGAGATCTATAAATCTAAGCCCTCCATTCCGGAGCACATCCCCAGATGTAAATAAGCACCCAAGCATGTTGCTACATATTTTTACCGAAGCAATTGCAAACAGCCTTATCAGCAGCCAGCTCGGTGCAGGGCACATCTCTTATCCGTTGTGCCCTCTGCTGGATACGGCACACAAGGCAGGCAATATTATTTCCAATTAATTTTTGGCATCATCACTTGGCACCCGCTTTAGGAATGCAAAGCGTGAAATTTGTAGTAGCAGGTTTAATATTTGATCCAGCCAAAAAGTATTTTTTGCTACAAGGACTTACCTTTGGTGGTGTTTTCCTCCCCGCCCCCTCCCCTCCGTGCTTTTCCTTGCTGCCGAGCCTTGTTGATGGTCCAAACTCAGAAATCTGCCACCGAACGCCATACGTGGCAGGAATAATTTCATGCTGTGCAAAATTTGTTTCATTTCACATCCTGTAAGAATAATTACTTAGCATAATGCCACTTAAGCTGCATTTCTAGCTGCAAACATTAAGGAAATGGTAAAAAGCTAGACCCTGGTTGGGAGAAAAAAGGGTATTTAGGGGTCACCGGGGTTCCGCAAAGCTAGATGCTTTTAATGCCAGGGACAACAAGGAGAATTATAATGTCACAAACGTTATCACCAAATTTAAAAACACAATAAAATTGAATATTTTCAATGATATCTGAGGTCACCTAGGTGATCCTTGACAGCACACTACCTCCATAATTACAGGACAAAACGCCTGGTCCCTTCTGCCCGTGTTTCTCAGGTTCCCTGTGTGTCCTATAATCAGGTTTATTTGAAGGTGGCAATAGCCCAAGCAGTCCTAAATAAAAGAGCAAGTGAAGAAGCCCACGTCACATTATTGACTGATTTTTACATAAAACAGGACTAGGTAGGCTTGGAGGAGAGTTGATGTGACCGATGAGCACGGAGTATTGAACAAAATTCAGCATAAGTACCTCAGTATTCAGGGTGTTGTGATACCTGGCACCAAGGAGGCTCCCACCTCTCCTGGGTCTCCCAAGAGAAGAGCTTCTCTTGGTCATAGAGTTACTCACAGTTCACTCTGTAAAAATGGACTAATCCCAATCTTCAGTGCTCAGCCAAATCCAAGGGCAGCACGGCCTCACGGAATGAACTCAATTTGAAGGATCAAAATTAAAATTGTGGATTTTTTTTAAAAAATCCAATTTTCTCAATTCCAAACCACAGCTTCAAATTAAATAACAATTTCTCACGTTTTCTTTCCTAATGGATGACAAGAAATAATCTCTGATGAAGAACCTCTCTTGAGAAGTACCTTATCCCCTCATTTTTCAGCCAGCAATGACAACACTCCTGTGCACCAAGTATCTAGGCTCACCTTCATCTTCCTCGATGGCTCTTCCTCACTTGTAGTTTGGCCAACAGGACTTACAAACACAAATTCACTGATGACCAGTAAGTTTGTGTTGAGTTTGTTCAATGTGGCGAAAGGCAAGTTCTCGGATTTGTTAGGAATGGGCTGAGGAAGATCTGTGGATGGAGACCACCAAGCAGAGCATGCTACCTCCAGCCAGCCCACCACCACCTTGTCATGGCCCCAAGCCTGTCAGAGCTCAAGAAGCATTCGGACACCACTCTCAGAAATATGGTTTGAATTTTGGGTGGTCCTGTGTGGAGCCAAGAGTTGGAGTTGATAATCCCTGTGGGTCCATTCCAACTCAGGATATTCTATGAAATTCCCTTGGCTCCACTCATCCGAAACAAGTTATTCCAATTTATACCCATTCCTTGTTTTCCCTTCATTTTGAACAGGCCTTAATTGAAACGTCAGGTTTGAATGTAGCTGAAGCGTCAAGAGGCAGCAAGGGAGAAATTAGAAATTTTAGGAAAAAATGGCAACAATTTGGGCACACAAGTCCTTCTCGTGGTCTGAAGCAGGCAGCAGACCCTCCTTGAGGAGCTTTCATGGGCAGCAGAGTACTTCAGATGAGCTTTTTATACTTTATGCTTCTTTTTAAGTGTCTTTGTTGCTAAATCAAAGGCCAAGACAAAGAGGAGAAATAAACAAAGGGCTCCCAAACCATCTGAAAGGAGGGCCTCTTCAGCTATGTGTTTTTTCCCCCAAATTTGCAAGTTGCTGCCCTACCTGACCTGCAGTGTGTCACAGCTGTAAAACACCTGCTCAAATGCTTGTGTAGAAGGGGCAATGCGTGGAGGTCGTGGTGCCACCAGAGCACCCCAGCCTCTCTGCAAGGCCCTCAGTGGCCACAAAGCGTGGCTGCTCTGCGCACCAACCTGGCAAGGGCAGTGCTGCAAGCACATGCTGCAGCTCTGCTGGGCAGATCCAAACCAAACAGCCTTTCGGAGGGTACTGACAAGGACATCTTCATCCCCTGCTGTGAGCACAGCAGCTTTAGATGCTGTTTGCTCACGTAGCACCGTGCCAAGCACCTGGCCCTGGAGGTCCCTGGGGTGGGCTGCAGCTGGGCCATACTTGGGGCTTCACATCCCCATTGGCATCCACTGGAGATGCCATCTGTAATGTGGGTGCCTTGTTTCACAAGTCTTAGAAACGCAGAGGCTGGGGAACACAGCAATAGGGCTTTGTGCTCTAAAACTTTGTGCCTGATGTCTTCAGGCTGAGGTGGCTCACAGCGTTGTCATTTCCACCACTGGCTGAGTTTTATTCGTTTTGAGTGTGCCGTGAGGGAGATGGGGAGACAAGGCAGAAGAACATTCAAATTAACACAGCGTTTACCAAAATCAACTCATACAAGAGCATCCAAGTGGCTCCACACTGAAGTACTCCTTAGCTATTATCATTTCTCACCAAACCCAGGGATGAACCAAGGGCAGCCAGCACTGTCCCTGGGCATTTGATAACCCCAGCACTGCTCTGGACACCTGAGTGGCTGCGAATCATCCCCAATACCTGTACCACCTTACAGACCATCTCCAGGCTGTCCTGGGGAAGGCTGGCCCACGAGTAGGTTCTGGTAACACGTGTGCACATGTAAGACACAGGCATTTCAGCTGTGTTTCGGGATGGATCACTCTGCTCAGCATCCGGCTCCACAACTCTCCTTTAAACAGCAAATATAGGTTACCAACATCTTGACGGAGGCCAAGCCCAACAATTTAGCAGTTGCCTCCCTTTATTTCTTTTTAAAGACCGTGCTGAATCACGACGGGATTTGGGGGTTTTGTTTTAATGGCAAGGCAAGAATTCGCTGATCCTCCCCGTGGCGAAGTTACTTTCAAGTCAGTGAAAGTTCTTGGCCCATGATGAAAAGTCTTTGCCAATTAGCGCTCAACAACCTCAATTCATTCCTCCTGGTTCAAGATGAGTAGGAACCTAATAAGGCTGTGATAAAAGGGCAAAAGGCACCGAATACCCAAAGGGGATTAATGGGCTCTTCCATTTATTTGTCTTCCCAACAGCTGAACTGTTACAAGTATTGATGGGCTTCAAACGGCCCCGCGCCCAACGCGGCCGCACAGGCCCCAATGGCCACCTCCAGGCCCAGCCCCACGGGGCAAGGGCTTCCCCCTGGGCGATGCCAAAACCAACAAAGCCCCGAGGATCAGGTAATGAAACTTCAGCTTTTCCCCCTTTGAGATTTATTTACTGGCAGCTGACAAGGGGCAAATTCAGCTCGGATTGTGTAGTCAAGGCCCTGTCAAGCCTTCAGAGGCACCCTTATGTCGAATCACCTTCCTGACTGGCATGTCGCTGAAAAGCCCTCGGCGCTGGTCCTTAACAGCTCCCGACAGCACAAAGGACACTCCAGACAGATGCCTACATGGCATCCTGCAGCATTTTAAAAGAGAATTAGTGGTTTTAATTATGGTCGTCGTATGAAAGGAAACCATGCAAGCTCCGCAGGAGACCTTTGATCAAACCCTTTTGCTAGCACAATGCCGCGGAACTGTGACTATTCCTAGCAAGGGGCCTTTTCTCGCTGAATGACTCACCAGTGATCTTTGAATGCAGACAAGTTCCTCGCCCTCCCTCTTCATTAGTGAGCATTTCTATACAGGCCCTATATAGTGCGTGGAGTCTAGGAGCTATACAATGGGGGGGAAAAAAGAATCCCTACAGATTCTGGCCTCTACTTAGGAAGTGCTGAAGGACTCTGAGTGACTTTATTCATTAAAACAGGTTGCTATTAATTAACTGTCATAATAAAATAAAGAACTATTATTTGCATTTCTTAGTGCACTCCCTTTAGTAATATGTATAAAAGATGCTTGTAACAAAAATGAATTTATAAGGGAGAAAAAAACCCTCTGAAGTCTCCCCCCCTTTACTTTTTTTTTCCTAGGCAGCAGGAGGCTGACTAATTATTAGGACCAGTTCTGCAAGAGAACAAATAGAGGTAAAACACAAATATGAAAGTAATTAGGAAAATGCAAAATCCTGTTTACTTGGCAACCAATTCATGCAACTGAGACTAACGAAGAGCAAATCAGCTTTGCTTGTTTGATAAACTTAGGGGTGCCACCTAAGAGGAGCTGATAAAAATTAAACTTCTGCCAGCATCCCTCAGCACTGCCTTTCAGCGAACAGGCGTACAAACATGCACGCGGCTGCTTCGTCTGAAAGCACCAGCAAATCTAATTTGAACAGATCCACAGGAGGAAATTTCTAACCTCACTCTCCGTTAAATGCTTTCACCTCTGCAGTGTGCCATCGGTGATACCTTCAGGCTGACCTGAAGATGCTGCTTCCACGTGAGATGCACAAAGGGCTCACAAATGGCACAGAGGTGAGCATCTCTGCTCTTGCTCCCTAAAAAAGCATCAACGTTTCCACTGCTGTTCACATCTGGGAATGCATTTGCTGGTGGGAAAGTTCTGCTTGCAGTTTGCATTGCTGCTTATTACAATATCCTGTGATACGTTCCTTGAAGCAGACTGCAGGCTTAGATACCTTTGTAGAGCCTCTCTTTTCTCCCAAGCAGATAGTAGAATCCACAAAAGCTTCCAATTATTTCAAGACTATGCAGCTAAGGAGAGGCATCTAATCAAGATAAAGAAAACCCTTGGCTCAGTATATTTGCTTGAATGGATTTTCAATAATGCAGGTAACAAAAGCATTCAAAAATTGGATTCCTAATGCTTTTCTGAAGGACTGATTTGGAGAAGAGAGAAGAAAGCCAGCCCTGAGAAAGCTGCATGGAGGAATGTATGATATTCTCTTGCTCTGTACAAACACTTCTGCAGGAATTGACAGAAAGGATGAGATTTAAGTGAGGCACGGCCGACCTGAAATGTAGTCAATTACAACACAAAGAGTTAAAATGACACCCCCGAGCCGCTCTTCTTCACTCTCCCCCCTTTGCTTTGTGGCTCTGCAACCCAGAAGCCAGAGTTTTATTTTTTTTTTTTTATTGCTCATTTCTTATCCGCTGTTTGGACAGGAATTGTTCATAGAAGAACAGGGGGGAATTGCTATGGAAATCATACTGTGAAAATAAATCAGGATGAAAGGGAGAAAAATGAAGAAAAATAAAAGAATCCCAGACAGCAGCTTGATTTTTACACATACAGCACTCATTGAAAGCGCTCAAGTTTTCCCACAATGACTTAGAGGGTCTAACAAAAAAGTTGTCTACATTTAAAGGGATCTATTAGGATTAGTAACCACACAAGCCTAAATCTGCACCTACATGTGTGCACAGCAGAGCACACACAGCACTCAAACTATGGACCAAATTCTGCAACAGAGCATCCCCACGCAGCGCTGCACACATCCTGTCTGCTCCCCCCAGCAGAGCCATTTAAAAATGGGATCCTTACAGAAACACTTTTCTTACCTTCTCCGAAAAGTTTACTAACTCAAACACAGTCCTGGACTGGCAGCAATTTCTCTCCCATAAAAGCACTGCACAGGGATTTCAGAGAACAGCAGAGCACAAGTTTGAAAATTTTGACAAACACGCATTTCCTGCAACACCACCAGAGCCTGGTGTCTGTTTTAAGCCTTTGAAAGACACGTTAATCAACAAAATTTTGAAAGACAAGCTATTTCGTGTGATCTGCTGGAAAATATGTAGCTGTGCTCTTGGAAACTGAGTTGCTTGGCCTTTGGGGCAGAATGAAAAGCAGGACAGATGTCAACGCTGCAGTCTCCCTACCCCAGACTGACACAGCAAGGAGATGCCACGCTGCTGCATACAGAATCACGGTGGTCTGTGAAGAAAATATAAATTAATTGCTATAGGAAAACTAGTGCAGTGAAGCCTATTGCAGCATAAAATCCCAGTGCAATGAAAACAACCCTCCCTGCAAAGTGAGGCAGGAAGAGCTGGGTTTGTCTCCACCCAACACCAATTGCTCTATTTGAACCCACTGGGTCATGTCTGCAGCATCCCATGGTACAGGCACAGCCAGGGCATGGAGTGTATCCAAAACAGCGCACGGCACCATCCCACATGCTTGTCATGATGGAAACCCACCCAGCCACTGTAAAAAACCGACATACACCCACTGTATGTAAAAACATACACTGTATGTAAAAACATACAGTCACACAGCCCAAGGAAAAATGTACCAAACCTCTTTGCTCAACAACAGAAGAAATGTTTCAGGGCAGAATCTATTTTTTGCACCTGTAAAGGATATCACATTCATAAACAAATATAAACGATTTTCACAGTACTGCCATTAGAAGAAAACTCTCTTTCTGAAACACAGTGTTTTATTACATGATGAGCTTTCTTCCCCCTACAAAACAACACAAACCGTTCATGTGGCAACAGCAATCAAAAAACAAACAACAGTACATTGCTGCCTCTGCTCAGACAGAGCGGTCTCTGCTCTGTCACCTTTAACAACATTCTCACGTTGTCCATGATCAACTCAAATGTTAGCTCTCGACTTCAAAAATCTCAGCACTACCCAGCTTGCCGCTTCAGCTCAGCTTTCATTTTCCTCAGCCCCTGCAGCTCCTTCTTGAGATGTTTCACAGCCTGCAGGATATCCTGCCGCTGGGGATCGTCCTCTGCTTTCTGGGTGTAGAGGAGGAAATGTTTAACGGTTTCAGAGAGCAACGCCTCGGGGTCCTCACCCACCCGATGGAGACGCAGCATCCTCTCGCAGGCGATCGCGTAGTTTTTGTGCCAGTTCACCGGGTGATTTGGATGAGAGTTGACAATTTCTTTGTAAGACTGTTAAATGGCAAAAAAAAAAAAAAAAAAAAGACAAATTAATCAAACAAAGGGGACCAACAGCTCTTAACAGTGCTTCAAAACTGTCCATAAAGGAACAGATGCTATTTAGATGTCTACGTCACCCAGAGTCAGAGCATTTCTGAAACTCACTCTGTGTTTGCCATGTGATGTGTGATAGTGTGAATCCAAAATCCAGGAGGGGCCAAAACATTTCATTTCGAGCAGCAGCTGTTTGTTTAGAAACATTACAGATCATTGATGTAACCCCAGAGCACATTATGCCCTTCCCCAAGAGAAGCGATGCACCAGGCTGGGGAAAGAGGGATTTCACTGCTGTGCTGGAAAAACATTTACTTGGTATTTCAGGAGATCAAGACGTCTTCTGACAGCACTTGAGCAGTTTGCTGAGTGGGAATATTGATAAGCTCGACATCAGGCACGCGCCTGGGAACTTTGCAGAACAGAACAGCACAAACCACAGCAAAATGGGCAAAAGTTTAAAGGAAGCTATTTATAGACTGCTTGCTGGGGTATAAAACACTTCCTCTCTGCTGACACACACTGATCATTTTGTGCATCTGCTGGCATCTCTGGCAGTGCAATATTTATAGAGATACCTACACCAGCTTACGTGTGTCATTCTCTGCTGTGAGATGCAGCAGAATTAATTTGCAGTGAGAAGACTGTCGGATTTTACACTCGCTGGCTCAGATGCGTGACTGTGTAATGACAGAGAGGACAAGTGTATAGAGGGGACTTCAGGACAAGCAATCTCTTGGCATGGGTTTGGAGCCCAGCACAGACAACATAATTACAGCAAAACGAGGGTGTCGACTGGTTAGCATTTGGCATCCTCTGTGACCAAGAGGGCAAGCAGGAATGGATAAAATCCCTGAACAAATCTCTTTGAATCTGCTATGCTTCTGATTTGGATGAATGAGAGAAAATGCAGATTACAGGACAGCCCGCCTATACAGATACACCATGATATTTCCTTGTGGTCAAAAAATAAAGATGGAGACTGCAGGCAGCATTCATAACAAAATATATGACTTACAGTGTATGCCAATGTGTAAAGCTGTGATTTCGTTTCTGCAGGCACACTGGCAGTTTCTGCAAGGTCAAATATAAAGAAAGCTGTTTTCATCCTAGGAAAAGAAGAAAAAAACATTATAACTGCTTAACGTAACCAGCTCACATCTCCTGATCACACATCTTCATAAACCTCATAATTGCACGGGACAGTTACGTGATTTTTTCAAGTCATCAGTGATAGAAATTTCTGTCCATGGTACACCCAAACTACCCTCTGCTCTCCACAACACTTTGAGCAGAACCTTTAGGTGAACAAAACCATTGCTTGCCAAAGGTGCATTCTTTCCTTCTGAAGTTTGGCACGGTTAGATCCAATAAGGCTGTGTACCACCAAGCTGCCCCACGTTGGTGTGTATTTCCAAGCCAGCGAGTTCTCACTGGGGAGCAAAGGAGCATCACCTGGCTTGCCACATCTCCTCGTTGGCGACAGCTTCCCAGGAAGAGGGCTTGAAACTAAATGGGAATTAAAATAAAATTCAGCCATCAGATCCATGTCACTGTGTTTTGCTCACCGCACAATCATCCCTTCTAACCCGAGCAGCTACAGACCTCCCAGGCAGCAGAAAGCCTGTCATGAAGCCTACGGCTCTGACAGCAGGAAATTCAGCTGATCCTCAGTCATTCATAAAACTTTATTCCTCTCCCTGCACAGGGGGAGCCTCTGGTGTTTATATCAGGTGTTTCACAGCATCCCAGCCATCCACAGAGCGAGAGATGATTTTTACCATCCATCACAGCTCAGTCTACGACATTTAAAGCTTTGGATGTGCCACATCCTCAATATTTTTGGCTCACAACCAGGTTTTTAGATCAGAATTGAATCTGACAGTTGACTAGAAACATCCTCTCTATTTTTAACACTAGCAAAAATACCATGTGCAGATCTATCATGTGTTCCAAAACACAAAGCGTTACGATTACAGCTCACGTTTAATTTTTTTAACGCTGCAAAGGATGTGGTCATGCTGCTGGCAGAAGAACAGCAAGCAGGAAGGCACAGAGTTGTGCCTCTGCCTCGTACCTCCCATACTCTTCAGTCCAGTTATAGAGATTTCTTGTCAGATGAATCCACTCTGCTGGGTCAAAGACAGCACCAGAAGGAACCAACTTTTCACAAGTACCCCAGGGCCAAAGCGAGTGACTCTTTCTCCAGGTCGAGTCCCCTTCGTGAAGACCTATGCAGACAAACACTTCCTTACTGCCCAAAAAAAAGAACAGAGAGAGGAACAGTGAAGCCATGCCACAGGCCCTGGGCAATCCCACGTGCTCGAGCTGGCCACCCAGCCACGTTGGTGCAACAGACAGGTCACAAGCAGCACGTTTTCTGCAGCACAGGTTCCCACCCCAAGCATCTCACATCGAAACATGCACATCTCTGGGGCAGTCTGCAGAACAGCTCTGCAAGTGAATACCTCGTGATACTGCACACCGTGTGCAGCCAGAGCAGGAGGGACCACAGGGGAGATGTCCCCTGTGTCAGACCTTCCATATATGCCAGAAGCAGGAGAAACCCATTTCTTCCCACCAGCACCTGGCCCTGCTCGTCTGCCTACCCACGCTCACCCCAGCTAGTCTAAATGCAGATGCTATTCTTATTCATGGGAGTATCTAATCCTTTCTCCACTCTTACTAAGCTATTTTTATATGATGATTATTCCTGGAATACATTCATTCTATGCTAATCACTTGGCCACAATGTTCATGAAGGAGAAGCTGCAGCAATTTGCTCTCCAACCATCATCATTTTGAGCACACAGGAACGTTCTTTTTTGTTGTGATGAATTGTGTCAGCAAAAGAAAAAAAAATCCATAAATATTCTGTTGATCACCTTCTTATTTTTCCTTCCTAAAATCCAAACCTACCTCAAAACAAGAATATTATATCTTGTTCAGCAAGACATACATTGTTCAGCAAGATATAATATTGTTCAACAATACTGAACAACATTATATCTGGATGGAGTTACTTCTGCACAGATATTTGCTTTAATTGCAAAAATAATCTCACCACTGGGAAGAAGTCAGCAGAGAAAATTGGTCTTTTGGATGCAGTACCAAGCTGTTCCAGAAACAATTTCAAGAAAAAAAGGTCGAAGATTTTAGGAAAGCTGTTACATATGAAAGAAATGCTTACTGTTTATTTACTTTGAGGAAACGATGGAGATTAAAAGAAAGTGTCCCATCGGGTAATACTCCTTCCACAGGATTCCACCGGTTCCCAGGAAAATAAACACCAGGTAAATGCTTTGCCAGCTTGGGTAAATACCATTCATAAGTCATCATCTATCACCAAAAATATTACCATCATTAAAACAAGAAACACAGTTTTCATCCATTTTACACCAGCAGCTGTAGAAATGGTTTCTGCAGGAGCAATGACTCCATTTATTCAGTAAGGGCTTCCTCTCATTTCAGCAATGGCCCAGGACCACACCACCAGTGGTTTCTACTCATAGGAACATGATCCTTGCCATTGATGGGGAAAAACTCTATGGAAACACAAAATAGCTACAGCTGTGAGTAAACACAACAGGCTTTGGCTAGCCATGAGGCACTGGGGTGTGGGTTTCCCAACAAATCACATAGCCTTGTTGTAAAGCCAAGTGCAAGGACAATGAGTTAGCGGAAGTACAGGTGTCCCCTCCTGAAAAGATGATTTTTCTCCATTTCTCAGGAAAAAAAGGAAAATGCAACCACTGCCCAGGGGGACACAGCACCTTCATTGGAATATAAAAAAGAGACAGAAGTCTGCAAAAGCACAGGAGACCTCAAGAAACGAGCCTCAACATGGCAGAGCCCTTGGGAGAAACCCCAAAGCTCTGTCTCCCAAGGGGTGCTGGAAGACCCTCAGCCTTCCAGGTTTTTCCCAGCACACCAACATCCAGTTTTCAGAAAACAGAAAGGACAAAGCTTCCTCAGCAAGGCAAACATCAGCCCTGTGCAACAGCTGGATAACTGCCACATTGACTCTTTCAGTATCACTTTCTGAACCTACCTCTTGGTCCACTAACGTGATATCTGGCCTCACTCCTTCGACATAGTGAAGGTAACGAAGAGCGTTCCCAGGTAAGTCTCCTCGTAGCAAAATCACTGCACCCACTGGCATAGAGGACAGCAGGTTTCTTGCAAACTTATCAATGATGTAATTGTTGCTCTGATCACAATCCCTTAAGAGAACAGGTGAAAAAGAGCATCTTAAAGCCACGCATTTGCATGGCTTTGCCCATCTTCAGAACAATTTTAGGCAATAGGCATCCAGAGGTGAAGTCCTTCACCTTGGTCAGATCTTCCTGAAAAGCATCATCTCCACTTAGAAGATACAAAAATGAAGCATTTAGACTACAGCCCTCCAGAAGCCAACACCAGAAGCATATGACTATATAGTTTTGCCAAATACACACACATTCATCTTAATTCTGATTTTTTTTTCTTGGGCTAAACTTAAAGACTTACCAGTTGGAGCTGGAAGTGCCAGTACAAATACGGCACTGTAACTATTTGAAATCCTCCCTACTCTTTTAACACTTTCAATTAAGCAGCCAAATTTTTGTAGCATTAAGTAGATTTACGTTACCTATGACCAGATCCTTTTTGTTACTCCACCACGTGTGTGCTCACCAACATCTGTGCTCTGCAGTGTGGACCCAAGAGCAGGATGCTACATGGCATGGCTCAGGAGGAGCCAGGAGTGGCTCACCTCTGGGTGTGCAAAGCAAAGATTCCTGCCTATGAGCTCTACACTTGACCCATTGGTCAACCTCTACCCAAGTACCCCTACCACTATACTGATTTCTATCTAACCCACTGCAGCGTGGTTATGGGATAAGGAAACCCTACATTACAGATGTAATTCATTAAAAAAAAATAAAAACTAAGAAAAAATCCTGAAGAAATAAAAATCCAGGAAACCTGAAATGAAGCAAGAGAAAGAGAAGGTGATGCTCCAGGGGATGTCTTACCTGTAGTTGGCCCAAACTTGAGCAGCAACGAGAGCCCCAGCAGAAAGCCACTCCAGCCACGGCAGTGCTCGGCAGCCCTGCAGCGCAGCACCTCCAAGGGACACCAGGGCAGCCAGCCCCAGCCCTGCCAGCACGGCCACGGTTGCATTGCTCTGCATCCAGAACCGCTCCACCTGGAGGACACAGAGTGATCGTGGCACGTGCCAGCTGACAACCAACATAGCAATGCTTACTTGGGATGCAAGTCTACATTTTCAGGGCAGGATGGTCTGCAGGTTGAAATGTTCACAACTGAAGAGCAGACAGCGATACAGGAAGAAGTTCCTTCCCATTTTTTCTTCCTTTTAAATACACATAAACCATCTCAATCAACAGAGATTATATTTCTGTTTCCCCAGCTATGAGGGAACAGAAAACATAGCTGTGTGTTTGCACCCTGTGCATCTCCAAGACAACCACCTGCTCCTGATTCGCAAGGGACACAACAGCCAACGAAGCATGAAGGAGGCTTCTTCCAAAAACCAATGCCCCAGAGCAATTTTCAGAGTGAAACTTACCACTCCCAGAAGCAGAGGCTTTGTAACATCCAAATTTGCTCTCCAGGCAAAGAAGAGTGAATAAACACAGAGCATTCCGGCAAAGAGACAAATCACGGGTGATTTCTGTTGCTTTGTCCTACAAAAAAATAACATAGCACTGTAGTGGCACAATCAAAAAGTAGGAAAAAGTTATATGTGCTTGAAAACAACTGCCTCTCTGCGCACCTAAATGCATTTAATGCAAGGAGCTCATGGGCCTTCCTTTGCTTTTGCAATTTAGGAAATTTTTGCTTTTCAAAAGCACACAGTCATCCGGATTTTGAGCTTTTTAAGCTTGTCATAACCCCAGATTCTGAATTCTACAGAATCCCAGGGTAACCAGATGCAGGGCTATTTTGCTCTTTGTAATACAGGACAACAGCTGAAATTTCTGCCCAGCGAAGCAGAAGAGCTCCACATGACACAAGGCAGAGAAAGCACCCAAAGCTCATCCTGAGCCAGTAAGGAAACAAGAGTGGGAGCAAACATTCCCCTCCAACTTACGGCAGTGCTGTGCTGAAACAGGCCACCAGCGCCAGGGCCAGGACAGCAAGGGACAGCTCCGACCTCATCTGCGCCAGCTGGAAGCTGTGGGGAGATCAGTGAGTGTCTGCATGGCCCCCAAATCACTGCCTGCTCTCAGTGCAGCAAGAAACAGGGCAGCAGTACAACATAAAGCGTCCCCATTCTGCTGGGAGGAAGTCTCCCAGAAATGGGAACAAGGCAGGATTTTGAATCCACAGCAGAGGTGACAGTCAGGATTTTACTCACACCAGCATCTCTCTCATACTGGATCCAGTCTCAGACTTGGCCTGGATTAACAAGAAAGAAAACCCATGAGAAACTCACACACTGACTGGGGACAGGAAAAGTCTTTTAGTTTTCAGTCTGCAGAGCTGTGAGCATACAGGGCTCCTCCAGAACTCCTTCAGGTGGTACCACAGTGGTCACAGGGAACAGGAATTGTTTAGACCAAAGACAGCAAACTACTCAAACCTTCATTTCAAGATTTTCTTCCTGACGTTTGCTTTACATTTTGAAAATGAGTATTATTTCAGGTGCTACCTTGTGACTCAAGCACATCGTGTGGCTTAGCTGTGAACTCCACTACACCTGCATGGTCTGGGACATTTCCCCACAATCTGGGAGAAGGATGTTGGCCTCAACTCCTACTCACCGGACTTGCTTATGGCCCCTCTGCACTCACTTAGGAAGAGCTGTATGAGATTTTTCTTTTTTTTTTTTTTTTCCCTCCCACTGCAGATTGGCACTCCATGGCACAAGTCTGAGAAACAAGTGCTACTTGGTGGAGATGAGAAATCACCTTCACAGGTCCTTGCTGGAAAAGCGGTGACTATCAGATATAAAACAATGTGATTCAGGAAGTCTGGAAGGAGTATTTAATCTCCACAGAAATGGAATAGTTGGTTGCATTTAAAAAATAGTCAAAAAAAAAATATAGAAGTGTCAGAGGATGGCACTGGCATCAGCCCAGCCGGCATCAGGATCAAGTGCTAGGATTTTGCTGCATGTATTGCTCCAGCTTCAGACCAGTTCATCGTCAATGTGATTTGTGGTGCAGGATTACACGCAGTCCATCCCTAAGCCTCCTGAACATCAACTTGAATTCATCACATCTGATGGAGAAAGGAGTTAAAGGATTTGCATGCCTTGGTATTGCTCTGCCCACCAGAGCCTAATTCTCAGTAGAGGGCTGGGAAAAGGGACAACAGGGAAGTATATGAAGTCCTTCAGAGGGTGGATCTTATCTCTGTGGGAGTTCTGGAAAGATTTAAGGGGCAGCAGCAGGAATTATCAACTCTTCTCCCTCACACACTACAGCCACATGGCTCCAAGAGGCAGCTGTAAGAGCATTCCTTGGAATGGCAACGCTGCTTGCAGCATCCCGCCAGCTGGGTGCAGAGCTGCAGGCACAGAGCTTCATTTCTGAGGATGCTGAGGACCCTGAGGAGTGCCACGATATGTAAAACACAACTTCCCCCCCTTTGTTTTTTTTTCCCCTCCAGTCCCCTGCACTGAAATCTCTGAGGCAGGATGGAAAGGAGGGGTGCAGGGCTTTGGGTTGACCAGAGTCCAATGTCTATGTTTGGGCTGGATGAGAGAGATGCAAACCCTACACTCTGCAAATAGTCACATCCCGCCCTTTGCAAGAGCACAAAGCAGTCAAAGTAATTCAGAGCAAAGGATCCTAAGGTTCCCCCCAAACCTACCATTCATTTCAACAAAGTATTGCTGAGAAGTAAGTTAGAGGTATCATTTTTAAAGGTAAAGCGATGGAAACTGCTTGCAACCTCTTAAATTGCTGAGTTTAGAATACATTTTAAAAAAGACAATTATTTGCCTTAAAACAAGAAAAACACGGACAGATGTCACCATCTCTCTCTAGCAAGGATTGGTCTTTGGGCTCTTTTAACTACGAGACACCTGTACAGCCCTCAGTAGGTAATACAGCTCATCCCATGAAGACAAAGACAATCAGGTCTTGCTTTCCCAGCCATCTAATCCATACCCAGAAAAGGTCAAAATCAGAAAATAAAATTATTTTAAAAAGAAATTTTCAATTTTTTTGCCTCCAACCTATTTAATGTCGCGAACAGAAAGGTTCTGCTACTGCGTAACTTAAAAGAAAGCCATTTAGAAAACGATCCTTATTTACCAGATTGAATGTCCCATATTCCTCCCTGAGAAAGTGGGTCAAAAATCCTTGAAAAGTCGTCTGGTCTCCCCATGTCCAACGGGCTCGATTGAGGTAGGACGAAGCCGGCAGATAGAGATAAGGCAGCAAACCAGCCAAGAAGCATAAACCCAACTTCAGCAAATGGCCTAGGGACAATTCCTGCACCAAAATATGTCATATTGCATAACAATGTTTATTTTAGTTTAATCATGCTGGAACTTCAAGAACAGATAAAGAAAAAACATCAAATATATTTACACAGAGCTGATCTCTCAATTTATAGTAAGTCCCTACAAAATGCTATGTTAAACCTTACGATTTTGTGGATTACTAGGAAACTGCATCAAACTGATCTCCTTTGCATGGCAGGGTGAAATTTAAGTGAAGCAAATAATATTAGCTAGGACTCATGAGTATCATACTCATTGCATCTTTCACATTTAAATCATGGCATGACATGCATAGATGGCTGAAGCACTGCAAGGCTGAGATAACCCACTTTGCAGCGATTAAGAGTTGGCTGGTATTCCATCTGGCAAAAAAAAAAAAAATGCTGCTCTAGTACAACTACACACATCATCACCATCATCAGGAGTCAGTTTTGCCATTCACTTTATCATGATTACACTGGCTAAATTGGATAGGCCAACTTTTGGGGTGGGATTTTCAAGACTGCCTAAGGGGTCAGGAAGACAAGACTTTCAAAGGGACTTCTGTGCCTAACTCCTTTAAGTGCTTTGGAAAATCCCACCCTAGAATATTGCACGCTTGCTTTATCATTAGCCACCGTCCTGTCAATCAAAGCACTTGTTCAGAATTTGGGGTTATGTGGAATAGACACCATTCAGCATTCAGAGAAACGACCTACGCAGCAGGGAAAGTAGCTAGACAAAGTTGGCAGCCAAAATTCCTTTAGAAGACTGGCTATTTTTTATTTATTTATTTATTTATTAACTGGAAGGCACTGCTTTTGATCAAATATCCTCTTATTAGGCGGTTTTCTGCAGCAGGTTCTACGGGACTGTCTAAAGTATTTCCCAGGAATATTACATTGGCACAGCATTCTCCCTGCTGGAAATAACAGAGGTTTCTCAGCATCTCTCTCGTTAAAAAATCAGCTCTGTTTAAAGAGAAATACACTGCACAAACCACCATTTTGTTAAAGGAAATAGGAAGTCTGTAGGGCTTTTGCTGGAAGCACTGAACTTTAGGATCAAGCTTGTCTGAGCTGCATCTTATCTCTTGCAGCTCATGTGTTCCCTCCAGCTGTGCCACTGTGCGGAATCACACCTGATTTACCAGGCTGAGGCTGCAGAAACACAGGAAGGAGCAGCCCAGCACAAACCTGCCCAAGTGTCATCTTCAGGTGGCAAAAGAGAGGGAACAGGTGGAGGTTTCTCTGGGCCACTTGCAAAGTGATCCTAGTATCTACATCTTTGAGATGTGTAGCACTTTTCAAGGCAAAGTAGAGTTTCTACAACATGTCTGCATCCAGCCCGACACAGCCACCTGCAGAAGATCACCTACAGATGACAAGAAGTCCCTGGACATCACCACGGAACCTCATCCAGACAGATACACATCACATTCCTGAGCCACGCACCCAAAGAGGTCTTCTCACCTTCTTCAATTAACAAGCTTAATAAAGAGGTGTGAAATGAGGGACATCCTGAGAAGGGATCTCTGCTAGATGAAAGGGACACATTGCTGGCTGTCTCTGCTTGAGCAGGGATTGTACCAGATGACCTGCAGAAGCCCTTCCCAACCTCATTCTGTCCAATCTCAATCATTCTGTGATTCTGTGCTATCTGACCGCCTCAGGGCTTGTTGTTCACTGAAGGCTACCCTTGCCTTGGTCTACTCCAGCGGGCACAAGCCAGGTGCTCCTCCACCTGAGAGCTGATCTCTTCTAGGACTCCAGTTCTGGCAGTGTCAGAGCCCTGGAACATTCCAGAGAGATGCTGAGGAGAATTTCTAGAGATCAGCACCCACAGCACCCTCACACCGTGCTGCTAATTCTGGCTGCATCTTTGTTGACAGCAGTCCCAAGATGATGGGCAATGAGCCAATGGAGCTTTTGCTTGTTCCCACCAGGGAGTCACACACAGAAACTCATCTCCAGTCATAAGTCAGTGCCTTAAAGCAAACTAAAACAGAGGCGTGCGTCAGCAAAATACGCACCGTCCTTCTGAAGAGCCGGAAGAGAACCCAAGGCACGATACAAGCGATATAAAGCACGATGGTGTGCTGGTTGCACAAACTGAGCCCGCAGCAAAAGGCACCAAGTTTAGAGATCTGAAAGGGAAAAAAAACAGAACACCTCGTAATCACTCTTTACAGTTTGCAAAAACACTCAGACACCAAAGCAGCATCAATGCAGCCCACAGTACACTTAGAGAAGAAAGGCAAAATACATCAGTGAGCACTGGTCAACTAGAACAGACAGCACAGGTTGCTTTTATGCCATAAAAATAATAATGCCATTTTTATGTACAGAGACATCCTTTTGTATAACACAAATGATTTTTACCTCTTCTAGAGGCACAGAGGGCTAAAGGCAGAGCTACACAAACTTACTAAGCAAAGAGAGCTAAATGCTGTATCACTCAGTAGTATAAGATCCTTTCTGAGCATCTCTGAAATTGTTTTCTGATAACAGAGATAGCATGTCCAGACTGTGCAGCATGGTGCAGAACACTTCTGGTACTCACTGAGGATTATTCAGCTTCATTACCAACATCATGGCCATCCCTATCTGATGCTACAGAAAGCCCCTCTCCACCCTATGTGGTCATAAGCTCTGCTCAGTCCTGCTTACTTCAGCCATCAGTGATGATGCCATGTGAGGTGTGAACATTTGCCTTGGTGTGATAGGAGTAGTTTTTAATTAGAATTTAACATTGGAAGCTGTTTTGTCACAGAAACACCTGCTACAACTTTGCGAGAAAACAAAACAAAACAAAACAAAACATTTGTGGGCTTCAGAGCTGCCCTGAAGAACTTGGGACAATCTCAATAATTTTTCAAGTACATTGGTGAACTCCAAGCACACTCCTGAAGGTGTTTCAGGTTGGATATTAGGAAAAATTTCTTCTCAGAAACAGTGGTCAGGCACTGGAACAGGCTGCTCAGGTGGTGGAGAGGATTTTCATTCTGCTGTGTTACACCATCCCGGGGGGTGTTCCAGACCCATGGAGATGTGGCACTGAGGGACATGGCTCAGTGGGCATGGTGGGATGGGCTGGGGTTGGGCTTGGGGATCTTAGAGGTCTTCTCCAACCAGAATGATTTTAGAATTCTACATTTGCAAGAAAGTCAGATTTCTGAAAAGTGTTGGCAACTTGCTGCTTGTAGCCAGACCTCTTTGAGCTGTGGGATGCTAGACACCCAAAAAAAGGAAACAAGCTCACTGACTCCTTCTGGGAAACTCATCTGAAAATCCCATTGGAAATTGGGCGCACCAACCATGGGAACAGGTCAGAAAACAGCCAACTCTATCTTCGTGGAGCCCAGTCTCTAGGGATCCTGGGACAGAACTGATCAGAATATAGAAAAAAAAATAAAAATAAAAATCCAGTGATGAAACAAAGCCTCTATAACCAGTGATAAAACATGTTATTTGATAACTCGCAAAGCTGAGTAAAGTACCACTGTAGGCTCCTGAAATTCTAGGTTAGCCCAACAAAAATCCTTTTATTCACACAATTTAGAGGAATCACAGCAGGCAAGGCAGGAAGAGGAGAGGAGATCAGATGTTCAGGCAAACAGAAGTAGAAAGAACAAGACTGGTGAGTAAAAACCATTTGACCGCCTAGTCTGTTCACAAAGTCGAGACTACAGCATGAAATTTAATGTCTCTGTATTTAATAATGGCATTATTTCAGGTGTACATTTCATTTCCAAAGAATATACAACGTACTGCACAGAACTGATTGAAAAATTGGGCATTTCTGTTTTTCATTAGAAACCTGCGTTTCTGACTAGATGAATTTTTCTGTAAGATGTATCTATTTACCCCTGGGAAAAACAACAGTTCTAACAACAAAACCTTGAGCACTCGCCGCCTAGTTTGAGTCTTTGATGCAGAAAATTAAACTTCGCACTAAAACATTTAGATGAAAGTGATTTTGCTTTTTTCTGCTTCTATCCTCTATGTGTAAAGCAACAACAACCAAAAAAAGTCCATCCGACAAATCCCAACCCAACCCTTAAACCAAGTGCACAGATTTTTAAATGTTTGGTACTTAAAATCCAGGTGGGTCACGGATCAACACCACCAAGCACAGGTGCTGAACCCAATCCCAAAATCTGTCCTTCCCTGTTTAAACAAAACTCAATCAGGACTAAATGAACAGGAAATTAAACGCGCGAGAACAAATTGAAAAAAAAAAATAAAGAACTATTCACTTTGCTTGAGATGTTTTACCTTTGATCTCCCTTTTGCAGTGGATGCCTCCTCAAAATGCACGGTAAGAGCCATAAGCAGCCCCACAAACAGATTGTTTAAGCTAAAAACCTCCGCCGCGATGGACCACTGCCATGTTAGACGAGAAAATGAAAACACCCCCGCAGCAAGGATTCCTCCAGCATATGAGCCAGAAAGCCTGCAAACACAGATAACATGAAATCTTCTTTTCCAACAAAAAAGCCTACTTTATTGTCCTTTTTTTTTTTTAAACACTGTAGCAGCAGAAATTATGACTGCCACCCAGCATCCTTCCAAAACATTATATGGTTAATATCTGCCTAATAATGTCTTTGCAGAGAACTGCAGTTAGGAAGAGTACACCTCAGCCATCCCATGTATTTGCAAGGCACCAAACAGCTGGCTTTTTCTCCACAAACACAACAAAGACTTCCAGCATTCAAGACAGTTCTGAAACCTTGATGAGCAATGACACAGCAGGTCATGGTACGCTGAGCCAGGGAGTCATGCCTCTAACGGGATGCTCTGCGCTGGAGGACACGCGAGCAGCAGTGCAGCCTTAAATTCATTGAGACCCCGCATAAAGAGCGGATTAGAGCTATTCATGATGGACAGCATTAGCAGAGCTTTCCTACAGCAGGTTGGAGTGTCTTGAGGGCTGGTAAGGATTGCAGCACCCGTAGCCTTGGGATGGAGAGGCACCCACTGGAGCCAGGGAGAGGGGACAAGGGGTGCCACCTCCAGCTGGATGGACTTCAGCACCTGTCCCCAAATCAGCTGGGTGCTACAGGTGGTGCAGGGAGACCATGAGGTGAGATTTAGCCCAGGTAACCCATTGCACTCACTTTGTTGGTCACATTATGGACAACTTCAGCTCTGCCCTTTGAGCTCTTTGGAAGCTGGGCTGTTAGGCAGGTCTGCCCCATGGGAAATCACCCTGGAGAACAGCACACAGGGCAGCACAACTGGCTCAGCCATGTCTCCTCCAAGGACAAATAGCTGTGGCCATGGTCAAAGCTACTCTCCAGAAATTCACCACTCTGCTGTAAGTCAAGCTCCACACAAACTGGATATGCTCTTCCAGTCCCACTCCAGGTATGCACATTTCGACTTAGAATTAACATTCCTGGCAGGTTTAAAACAAAAGTAGTACAAGCTAGCTAACCTCCTCAACAAGCTGCCAGTGCCATTTGCTCCTGAATGCTCACCACATCCCCCCAAGCACAATCACAGCAAAGTCCCCACATGGTTCATTCTGCCCATCAGGGATCAGGCGTCCATGTAGTACTTGCTTATGGGGTTTCTCATAGGGAGCTGGGCTTGTTCAGCTTGGAGAAGAGACGGCTGTGGGGAGACCTCATTGCAGCCTTCCAGTATTTAATGGAGACCATAAACAGGAGGGAAATGAACTTTTTACAAGAGTAGATAGTAATAGGACAAGAGGGAATGGTTTTAAGCTGAAGGAGGAAAGGTTTAGATTAGACATCAGGGGAAGTTCTTTACTGAGAGTGGTGAGGTGCTGGCACGGGCTGCCCAGAGAGGCTGAGGATGCTCTGACTCTGGATGTGTTCAAGGCCAGGTTGGATGGGGTCCTGGGCAACCTGATCTAGTACCAGATCTGGAGGTTGGTGGCCCTGCCTGTGGCAGGGTGGTTGGAACTTGATGATCCTTGGGGTCCCTTCCAACCCAGACCATTCTATGAGTCTGTGACATAACTGAGATAAATGAGACCTAGCAAACAAAACCTACAGCCCTTCTAAGTAGGGACAAGAGAGATGCTGGCAAAGCATTCTCTAGTAAGGGCTCCTCTCCTTCGTTATACTTATTTTTTTTTTCACTTTCCCAAAACAACCTGAGCTCTCTCAGCACACTGGAAAGCCAATATATTTCTGTAGATGTCAGAGAAGAACTTATGCAGTTAGAACTGGAAATTTTAATCCATTAATAATGGGAGGTAGCACTTATGGGGAGGACAGGACTGGGATAAGAGAGTGGAAAGACCAGATCTCCACTCCTCCTCCTAACATTGGAGGTGCCAGGTGGTCTGTGGCATGCCCCTCAGCTGCTGCTGCCCCAGAGGTATCTGCAAAATAGGATTCATTTATCTCCTTTGTAAAGATTTGTAGCTGCAGGACATTGCCAGAGGGCAAGAAGCAACACAGTTTCGTAAACGCTCAGGAAAAAGAAAACAACTCTCAGCTGTCTGAGGCCAGAGTAAGTCAAGCTCAGGGTGGCACAGTACTTCAGCATCTAGACTGTCCAGAGGGGACTTGAAAATTCACAATTGACAGCAGGTGGGACTGTTTTAGACGAAATCTATGTCTGCCAAGCACCCATAAACATGTGATGTGGGACTTCTTCCGTAAGAAATGAAGCAAACTTTGAAGTACCTCTGCTGCCAGCTGAAAAGCCATCTTGGGCTTGCCCATCCCTGTCCCTGCCATACTGCACACACTCCAGCTCAAACCTTCTACAACAGAACTGCCATGTAGATTTCCACAGTTAGCCCCCTTTGTCATTAAAGTGATGAACCCCATGCCTTGCCACATCTCCCTGGCACTCACTAATGTGTCACCACCACAGTGGACTCTTCCAGTGTGTGAACTTCATGCAGTTCAACACAGGTCTGGGCATTCAGCACAAAAATATCCAAGAGAAAACCTGTCGCTCACTACATGTGGTATTCAGCAAAATAAAAGCCACGTCACAGCAGCACTGTGATATTGAAATCTTCATCAAATTGAATGCAAACTCACAAGTAACTAAAGGGGTTAATTATTACAGGTTCTCCACCAGCATTAATATCACGTCTCAAAGTCACACAACGACATAGAGAAGAGGCCATCGATGCTGCTCCATTGATTGTCCTACCAAGCCAGCCCAACAGACCTGAGTCTCCACTGCCTCCAAGGGGAGGTGGGAAACACAGTAAGTTTTCCTTTAACTAGCACAAACTTTTGGTTATAAAGAAACAGGATTGTAAATCCATTTGAAATTCTTGCAGGGAAATGAAGTAGAAAAGGTAAGACAACTTTCCCAAACACCTTGGGATGAGGAAAAGCATTTTAGGTAAACTTCTCAATCACTTACCAGTTCTCCTTGTCTTTCCCAGAAAAGACTCGAGCATGTTACTAGAGCTCAAATGAGATTAAAGAACTCCCATCCTCTGATAAAAAGTTTCAAACCTATGCTTCAAGTTTTATGAGACGAGGCTTAAGCAAAAGCTACTCAACATCCGAAGCTTAAAAGCCTTATCCTGGCTATGTGGGCAGGGAACAGCCCTGCTCACCACCCAGCCCACCAGCAGTGCAGGGTCAGGATCCAGTGCTAGGCACAGTCCATTGGCTGTTAGGGAAAAAAGCTGGTGTTGCCTTTCATTTCCTGTGGAACTCCCGGGAAAACCAGGCTGCTAAGTTTCCTCTGTGAAAACACGTCATATGCATGGAGCAGTTAGCTCCTACAAATGCTAAAAAAAAAAAAAAAAAAAAAAAAAAGGACAAAATCAAATGGGAATGTCCTGAGCTCTTAAGAACATCACAGCAGCAGCTTTGGGAAACACGAGCTGGAGACCAAGAGGTTTTTCCTGGTTACTTTGCAATGGAAACAATGCATTTACAACTGATGATTCAGAAGGAAACATTCTGAGAAGCAGAGGTGATAAGACCAAGCACTTCCAGACAAGACCCCATCGGCAGAAAATAACACACCAAGCAGCTCTACTCAATGCAACAGCTGACGGTGCAAAGCAGCACCAGCAGAAATGAAGCCCATGCAGCTATGACACATGATGCTGGACCCAAATGCAAGGAAACCTGCCTTGTGGCTGGGCTAACGTGATCCACACGAGGATCCCCACACACCTCTGCACTCTGTCACCTGGCAGCTCTTGGGCTTCTCCTGTGTGGCACAGTGACAGGAAGGCCCTCGAAGCCACATGCTGTCCTAGGAGGTGACAAAGCAGCTCAGACATAGCACAGACTAGCCACACATGACTCTGCAGATCATTTTTGTGGAAGACGTTTTCCACAAAGAGGAAGAGTTTTGTGGAGAAGAAACACCAATGGGTGTTTAGTCACATATGGTAGAAAGACATGAAGAAATGGGAGAGGCACAAAGATACAAATAAAATAGAAAAAGGAAGAACTGAAAGAATGAAAGGATGAGGACTGGACTGGAGGTCACAAAACTAAGAAGCATGAAAGCATGAAAGTAAGTTTCATGAAGCATGAAACTAAGAGGATGAGCGGATTTGCAAGCAGGACTGCAGTCTACAAGTGAAGATGCTGCTGGTGATAACATGTTGCAGGCAAGGACTGCTTTAATTGCAGGCACAGATGGCATTCCAGTGGGTAAGACAGAGAATGGTGCGGAACAAGGTGAACACAAGAGGTAAAGGAGAGATCCCATAACTACAGCGAAAGCTCAGCAACAACTCAACACCGTTGAGAGAGGGAGAAGGAGCAAGGCTGAGAAGCCATTTGTTATGTGGAAGAACCGCTGAGGCGGGAAGGGCGGCCATCTTGTCCCGCTCTTGCTCCAGCAGGGCTGCCCAGAGCAGGGTGCTCATAACCACGTCCAGGGGTACCAAGAGATAAACCCCTTCTTACATCAAACACCAGGTCTGAAATGGAGCCTTGCTGGACAAGAAACAGCAGGAAAGTCTTCCTAATTTCTCCTCGGGACATCACAGCAAACGCTATCAGGCCTACTTTGATAAGAACGGAAGCACC
Organism: Penelope pileata; assembly: GCA_013396635.1. Classification (NCBI taxonomy): domain Eukaryota; kingdom Metazoa; phylum Chordata; class Aves; order Galliformes; family Cracidae; genus Penelope; species Penelope pileata. The sequence continues at coordinate 283,593 of WBMW01000162.1, read as the reverse complement.
AAGCTTGAATAAAAACTTCCTTCTAGCCTTGTTTATCTTACGTAGAAAAGCGAGAGGGACAGATTGTATTCCTGATTTTGCAAAATAACCAGTCTGAGGCATGACATGGAAAAAGCACAAGGAGCAGTTTTTAAAAACAAAGCAAGTGGAAGGAAGGTCCCTTCCTACCAGCCTACTGAGTACAACCTTCTGAACGTGGGCAGAAACTCCCATCACTCTGTAATGCACTCACAAGGGACAGAAACAGTCAGCAAAGAAGAGGTCACACAGTCCTTTGTCAGTAGTATTTTCCCATAGCATCCCTAAACATAAAAGATTAAAAAAAATTTTGTTTTCCTTTTCAGGCACAAAAATACAAGAATGTGCGTCGGGGCCTCAACTCCAAGGATGCAGGCAGAACAGACTGGCTTTAGTCAGACGTATTTGGGCTGCAGGGTTTTATTAAGAGTTAAAACAGAAAGGAAAAATCAAATTAGGTGTTTAAATCTGTTATTGTAATTTACAGCTTTTAGCTTCTCATCTGTAGGTAATCATTAAACCTATAAACAGGCAAAATTTAGCCTCTGTCCTAAGTTTGGTAAAACTTTCTGTAAGCCAAGAGCGTATCTACATGTAGTTAACAAACTACTTAGCATTTCTATTTATTTAGAAAATAATGTCTGAAACTTTGTATTTAGTAGTTCACAAGACATTATTAAATGACTTGGATAAAGCTATACAGGGACAGGAATTGGAACTTAGCTGGAATGTTCTAGTTAAATGCAACCTTCAGTGCACTGGCTGCTTAAAGAAGAAAAGTCAGCTAATCAAAACACATTTTAAATTCGAAGCTAATGTATTAAATACTGGAAACACCTATCTACTAAAATAAGCTGATTATTTCTGCCTTCTGTTTCCTCCAAAACTTTAGGGGTAGCAGATCTAAGTTTCACTTTTCTCTTTTTTAAACATTCTCAGAGGTATAAGGAACAACTCTCTTGCTTTTAAATGTCTCCACCAAGAAATTAATTTTTTTTTTCCCACTTTGTTTCCTCCCTGATGCTGCAGAAGACCCTGATGTTGGTGGTTTCCTCAGCATTTCCACAGGCTCCAGCTCCATCACCAGCAACCTCTGTCTTCGCGTTGCTGTGACCTAGCTTTGCAGTAGCAAAGATATGTCATTTGAATATATTTTTATTTCATTTTATTGCATTAAATATTTAACATTTCATACTTAATTTAAGAGGTTTCATTTGCATGATTTATAAAAAATATATTTCTTTGATGTAGGCTAAGGAAGAACCAACTTAGAAGACTCAACAACCAAGCTTTCACCAGATTCTAAGAGTGCCTGTGCTAAAATCAGAAGAACTACCTTTTTAAGAAGAAAACAAATAAAAAGCACAAATTTAGGACTACAGTGACAACAATCTTTCCCCTAAGCCCTGATCCCTCTGGGTTGGCCTGTCACAAACACTCAATGGACAAAAGCTGGCTTCTCCTGCTCTCAGCCCCGAAGAGCTGATGCAGGAACTACAGCGAATAGCAACCTGGATTTTATTCTTCCCCAAGGACCTTGAGCACAAGAGCCACTTGAGTTGTGCCCGCAGCCTCTGATCCCAGCACTGGAGGATGAAGCAGCACTGAGCCCAGCTCAGCTCACTCACCCCCATGGAGTCTTCATGGCCACGAGGAGAACATAATAATAAAAACCACACAAAGGGGCAGGAACACCACAAACTGAAAAGAGGGAGGAGTATCGATGCAGCAACGATTTCAGCTAAGAGAGGTGGGCCTGCCAGCATCCTCTTGCATAGGTCCTCTTGGATGGGAGGCATGCGGTGAGGCCCCACCACCATGGCTCTGTAGGGTCACACTGAACTCCTGTAGGGTGACACCACATCCCTGCAGGGCCACACCACATCAAGGCTGGTGGGCCTTGAGCACCACCAGCATGTGCAAGAGGCATCCAAAGGCTGAGCAGGGGAGCAGCAGCCTCTTCCCAAGGAGCCTGGCAATTTGGTGCCACCACGCCGAGTCGTCCCAGGGCAGCTCATGGGGCTGCACAGCTCCCAGCAGGCTGATAAAACCCATTAGAGCTGTGCTGCTGTAGGAAATACCCCGCCGTGCTCACAACTTTCTAATAAGTTGAGTAAGAACTGTACTTCCAGCCACCCGAGCCTGGAGGGAACTTCTCTCCCTGTGTCTTTGTAAGCAGAAAGGGTGCATTAGTTAGGCTTGATTCACAAACTCAAAAATCCTTAGAAAATAGGTACGCTTGATCCCAAGCGCTCATAATAAATGGTGTCTGCTTCCAGCAGCCAAAAAAAAAAGTGAAAGAAAAAACTCTCGGTAGGAACCAGCTTTAGCAATTTAAATGTTTTATAAGTTTTTTTTGTAATTGCAGAAACTTTTCCTAATCTGACATTTGTTAAAACCCCTTATTAGAAATTATGCAGCCGCGGTAGCTGAGGCAAGAAGAAGAAGAAGGGAAAAAAAAAAAAAAAATACTGGAGCTGGCTTCACAATTACCAAGTCAGCCCATGCAGCCCTCTGCTATTGTGCGGGGTGGCATAAACCCCCCGGCGGGCTATCAGCTCCCTGGCAGGCAGGGGGCTGCGCTATTCAAAGCGCGAGATACAAGCTGCGGGGCACAAACCTGGCAGCTCCCATCTGACCCCGCAATCCCCGGCTGGTGACAGCTCCAAGCTCCATGGCAAATTAGGCCTTCTCACATTACAATTGCAGGAGACAGATTCCATTAGCGGTATCTGAAATTGAGTGGAGAGCTGCTCTGTTATCAGACTTGACTCATAAGCGCCGCTATTAATCAGAGCTATGATAGCATTTATATATTTCAAGCTATCTGCTGCCGCTGTGATATTCTGCTACAAAGGGTTGATGGGACTTAGGGAAGTGAACAATAGAGCTTTCTGGGAAAAGCAGAGTAAATCAAGAAAGTCTGTGACTTCCGCACATTCTGAAGGGATTGCGGTTTACATAAATTTTCTCCCAATTGGAGATTGAGCTCTTCCTCATCTTACACATGGGATTTAGTTGTCACTCAATGGTAACAGCTGTGAAAAGGTGAAGCGGCCCACCGCTCAGAATATTGCCTCCGCTTTTAAAGCAATTAACCCATGAACAGGAGGATACCTGGTGATATCAAAGGGATTAAGCCAGGCAGTGCATTATTAACATTTCCTTGAACTAATTCTAACTCTGACTAGCTGTCAGAAAAGACTCTTCAGTCTTTAAAAAAGAGTTTTTGCCCTGCTTTTTCTTCCCCCCTTCAAAACGAAGCAGTTATTTCAGCCTAATGTGAGTAATTTAGAGCAAAATGCAAATGAACAGATTTGTTCATGTCTTCAGACCTAACTCAATGCTGTTTCCTTATGGCTACGTGGGGAAAAATATATTTATGATCAATTAGCCTGAGGTCACAGCAGAAAGCCTTCTAACAGCAAATTAACACTGAAGTAACTTCCATTCTTCTCTTCCTCCTAGAACTTAGTAACTACTTGTTACGTGTGCAGAGCTGCTTTCGAAACTGCGTTCTGCCACAATGGCAATCATCTAAAACAATCTGTAATCTGGAAAATCCAAATGTGCCCCCTAAGAAGATTCCTTGCTTTGTCGAGCCCAGCGTTTCCATTTTCCCGTGCCGACGGTCAATGGGCAGCGATGGCTGCCAGAGCAGGTTCTCCTCCCTCGCTCTGCATCCAAACCCTCCCCAGAATCCCCTTCCAGGCAGCATTTGAAGCTGCCTGAATCCCTGCATCCCACGCTCTGACGATACTCTTGGGGCTCTCTTACACCCTGCACTCCCCAAACCCTGCCCAAAATAAGCACCAGGCTGCTGACAACCACAGCACCCAAAGATGCAGAGCATCTCCCCACTCCCTACATGCAGTAGGCAAAATTTTCCAGCACCTGTCAATTTTTGGGGAGCAGCACATTGGCTTCCATGCTCTTTTTTTTTTTTTTTTTTTTTACCTCCCTTCAGCCACCAGCATCCTTCGGGAAGAGCCTCCCACACACCTTGTCCATCAATGGGTCCTTCCCACAGGAGCATCATTGGAGCAGGGAACCTCAGAGGGGCCGGGACAGCAAAGTCCAGAACACCTCCACCACTCCCTGAGCGTATCACCACTGCTCCTTGTTGTCAGCACGGGGAGAACAGCAGGCTCCAGCTTTCATGCACATCCACAGCTTGTTGCTTGGCAGACTGCTAGAGGGGATATAAATGTATATATTTACATATATATGTGTATGTGCGTATATATATTATCTGTATGTGTTTTTATATACTTACACACACATATATACATATGTACATATGTTCCTCTATGTATAAAGTACATATTTATATATGGACTTTATACATATAAGAAAACATTTTCTTATATGTATAAAGCCCATATATATACATGTATGTGTGTATGTATATAATGTTTTCCTATATGCTTAAATAGAAGCCCCAAACTTAACACAACACCCAGAACAGCAGCTGAGCAGAAGTGAGCAGCTCAGTTCAACGCATGGTTTTTCTCCTTTTCAAATACCCACGTGCAACTCGGAGTAAAGCTGGCAAAAAATTACCAGAAGTCCTGGAGGAACGACACCTTCCACTCTGCTACTGCACCTGCAGTAATTCAGCTTTGTATGTTTACACAGAGCAAAACAGCCACGCTATGGAAGGTAGGAAAAATGCACTTAAAGCAAGGAAAAGCACACTACTTCTATTCGTAACAGAGAATGCAAAGAATGCATCATCTGTGCAGAAAATTACACTTTGGCAATCATATTATAAGAACATAATTGGTTTACTTTGTGAACTTGCTATGCTATGCCTCCCACAGTAAAACAAATAAATATTTGTTTAAAGAAACAATCATATAGTCGCACTCGCCGCGTCCTAAAAACATAATGCAGCTCCCCCGTCTTTCAAAGCGGAGATGAATTATTTGCATCAGTTACAAGCAGCCTGCGAAAACTCTTTGTAAATGCCATTTTACGATAATTACAAGCGATTTCTTAAGACTGCGCGGAGGGGAAAAACATATTTGATAACTAATTCAAAAGGAGCAAAAAGGCTCGTTGGGCGATAGTCTGGATTACTGACAAAAGGGCTTTTTGCATCAGCGCGGTCCAACGCAACTTTGTTGGGAGAAGCACGGCTGTGTGTTTAGCAACAAACAGATCAGAAGGGTCCTTTCCTATCACCCTGCAGAGCATCCAAACCAACGGGTACCTGGGAGAGGAGAAATGTGGTTCAATGACAAATGGACGGAGCACGAGCCGGTCCTAATCCTGCATGCCCTAAATAACGCCGAATGGCAATGCCTGCGTTAAGCAGGAAATTAAATTGCCCTGACCCACTGGTGAATAAAGTTGGGAAATGCCTCTTGAAGAAAAAGGAGTAAAGCAGGCTAAAAGGAATAGATTCACCGTACGCAGGGGCTGGGAAATGCAGAGAAATCCCCTCCCCACCCCGCCGCAACGGCAAACAGCACCGTGCCCGGCTGGTGGGTTCGCAGGCAGAAAAGAAAGGTTTTAGAGGTTAAGTTCAGGTCAGACGACAAATGAAATTGTAACAGCCCAAGTGACATTGTATAATGTCTTCTTCCACTCAATCAATAGGGCACTGTGAGCCCCATTACCATAGAGATGGCTTCCTCCTTTCTGAAGGGTGTCTATTGTTTGACGAGAGAGATTTGCCACTTGAACCGTGCTGCTCCCAAAGGATGTGTACTTCATCAATTATTTGTATTCCTAACATCTACATATTTTCATATTAACGTCCCCAGCGCCCGTGCGGCAGACGGAGCGGCCGCTTGCTTTTCCTCTGGCACCAAAGGGCTTTCAGGGGTCACCCCGTCAGCTAAATTTTAATTAAAACACCCAAATGCAGCAGGATTTGATAGCCTGGTTTAAAGCTTTTGTGAGGACGCGCAATCCCGGTTAAAAACAAAACGCGCTGCCTTCAGATATTGGAGGCTTCCACGCAGACGGTGCCAGCAAACGCTTTCAGAAAGACTTCTGTCTGGTTTCTTAAGTAGGTGGCAAGAGAGAAGAAAAAAAGAAAAAAAAAAAAAAATTTTTTCCCAACGAACGTCTTAAAAAAAAAAAAATTTTAAGGTGCTTAAAAGGAAAACCACGACATTGTAATTTGTAAATAAAAGCAACCCATGACACCTTCCAATTCATTTCAAAAATCAATCACTGCGAGCCTGAACAATTGCTTCTGCCACTCACTGCCTTCATCTACAAAATAATTTTCCACAAGCCCCAACAGTTTCCACCATCTCCCAGCTCCAGGTTTTCTCTTCTTTCATGCAAGTTTTACGTTCGACAGAAGCAACGTCTTCCAAATGGAATGAAACAACAACAACAACAAATTAAAACTTCTAGAAGCAGAAAGAAAATTCCCAAACTTTGCTCATTGTTCCCCCTCTGCATTCCTATTCCTCCAAAGCGAGGACCGCATCCCTTCGCACCCACAGAAGGGGCACGATAGGAACTGTCACATTTGAGTCAGAACTAGAAAGTGAGGCAGATCTTCACGATAACCATAATAATGGGAATAACTGTAGTTAAAAAATTAAAAAAAAAATAATGAGAACTCAGTGCTTAAAAGTGTCAAGCAGTTTCTAGTACAAAGGGAAAAGACTGAGATCTGACACGGGGCTCACACGGGAGGGCAACACCTCTCCAAACACACATTACAATGCAGGATGGTAAATTACAAGGCACTGAGTTAATCATATATCTGACCCAACAGTAAAATCAAGCCCTTTAAAGGCAGCACTCTGCATGCTGCTGCGTGCATGGCGATACACACACAGCAGCTCCTTCAGCAGGGGAAGGTGCACCCAGACAGACCCACAGGCAGCTCTTGCTCCCACCCACATTTAAGAGCTGTGCAGTATCTGGCCCCGTTTATTCCCGCTTTTATTCTGGGGTTGCCAGGCAATGCTGACAGGGTGCTGTGTGCTGGGTTAGAAAACGGCTTGTCTCCAAAATCAGAGCACCCCGCTTTGTCCTTGAGGACGGCACCCCCAACCCTGACACCATTTCAGATTACCCTGACATCCGCAGCCTAGAAACGTGCCCTATTTTCCCCATCGAAGAACATTAGAAATTGTTTGTAGGGGTTGCAGTAATCCTCTCCAATCTGGGTCAGGCGGAGGTTAAGTGCGGGGAGAACTCGCACATCAAAGGCGGTCGGGGTGAGCCCAAGGGGACCCACGTCCAGGGGCAGGGGCTGGGGACACGGGGACGGGTGCTGGGGGCAGGGGACACGGGTACCTGCCTCCGCCGGGAGCTGCGATTAAACCGAGTTGGTGGTTTAGCCATAGGTGAAGCTCATCTTGTTAATTCAAACAGACCATCTGCATCTTCAGAGAACGACAAACTTCATTAGTTCTGCTTAGTTAGACCGCTCGCTGATTTGCGATAATGAGCCCCAACAGCCTGTCACCTCTTTGTAAAGGGAAAGGGCACACTTTTTATTATTACTATTACTACTAAAAAGAAAATATAGAGAGAGGAAGCTTTTGTGAAAAGAAAGAAGGTCAAATTCAGATTAAACCGCTGCTCGTTTAACCCGAGGAACTAATCCCAGCCGGGAGCCGCCGGGCAGGGGGGGCACAGCCCCGTACCTGAGCACGGTGTAGAAGAGCAGCGCAGCCGCCGCAGCTCCCAGCACAGCACCCAGCAGGTTGACACGGCCCGCGGCAGCCCCACCAGGCAGCAGCCCCACGGCCAGCCCAGCCAGCAGCGTGAACAGCGGGTAGCCGGGTGGGTGGGCGACCTGCGGACAGAGGGATGGGCTCAGCACAAGGACGGCAGCATCCCAACCCCGGTGCCTGCATCCCGGTACCCAAGCATCCCGGTACCCCGGCATCCCAGCTGTTTTCCCCCCCTGCGGGAAGGTTTCAGGTTTCGTGCCAATTTTTCCACTCTGCAAATATTTTCCCTGAGTGGATTTGGCGGCAGGCATCACCGGCGATAATGAGCGGCGGAGAAAAGAGGTGACACGTCGCATTATCGCGCCTTAAACTGCTTGTTGTTTGGGTTCACACTATATTAGGGTCATTCAAAAGGCTGTTTTTTTTTTTTTTTTAAAAAAGGAGATTCTCAACTATTTTATTGGTTAGCAAGTTGAAAGACCACACTGCTATCGGATTACCACCGCGCTGACAGTCCTAAGGTCTTGCCTAAAGGGATCATGCACCATAATAAAGTTTATTAAATAATAAAACTTATTAAAATTGTTAACCCGATTTATTTTATTCTCCCCAGCTTATACAAAATTTGGGTTGATAATAAGCCAGCTACTGTATATACAGTAAAGCCTTTGCTTTATAATTTAGTTTAATTGGATTTAAAACTTGAAGTAAATTGTCGCGTGCTGTACTTATAAGTTAGTAAAAACTGTGGTTTGAAAATAAATTAATCTACTTTACTCCATGCTTAATTAAACTTCCTTAATTCCTAAAACTGTTAATGAGAGCATTGATTAAACAATAAAACTAATACTTACTCCAAGCTCATATGCGGCTGTGATCAGCTCCCCTGTGAAAAAATAATGTAAAACCAATAATTACTATTAGGAAATGACACTCCTCCAAAGTTTTCAAAATCCAAATGCTTGCATTGGGGTTTTGCATTAATTTGACTGGATAAAACTGTAAATCTGCAGAGATTTAACAGCATGAAATTTTCTAAGAATATTTTCTCCCTCTGATGTCACTGCACTAAATATCTTTTGTATGTTTTTCGCCCGACTTTTAGGAACAGATGAGTGAAAGCACAGGTACGCTCGGTGGCAGCGTGGCCCGAGATGTTCCCATTGCAGATGTCTGTACGTGTGGGTGCATTTCCCATGTAAAACCCACTGAGCCACTAACTCTCAGGCACCGTGTTTGCAGCGCTCACGCTGCGATGGCTCTTAACAAATGGCTTCTCATTTAAAAAAAAAAAAAAAAAAATCAAAAAAACCACGACATGTATTTGCAGGGTTGCCAAAATAATCGCTGTGCCTGCAAACCTGCAGCCGTGGTTTTGGGGATGTAGCTGCTCCTTGATGCTACAGCAATCCATGCTGCACCCATTTTGCATTTTTACCTGTCGGGGTGACGCGCTCGGCGGCTGCTCCTGTTACACAACACCCCTCAGATTTTGCATTTCATTTGTATTTGATGCCAGGATGAATGGCTGTCACGGCACCACCCGTGTTAGCACCGCAGCAGAGAATCCCTGGCATCTGCAGAGCATTTGGCTCTGGAGCATTGTGCAGAGCTGCTGAACTGTGTGTGTTAAATCCACTCAACACACACAAACGTGCTTGAGCACGGTGGGCTCAGCAACGGGGCAACAAAATCAAAAATAATGGCTGTGTTCAGGCAATGCACAGAGCAGAGAAGACTCAAGGCACCAACTCTGTGACTTTCCATCAGATTTTGTGCTACTTTCATGTGATCCTTTGCCATTTCCACGTGACTCTGCTTATTTCTATGCTATTTGTTGGTTGGACTTGACCGTAGAGGTCTTCTCCAACCTTAATGTTTCCTTCATGACTCTATGCTATTTCCATGTGATTCTATACTATGATATTTCATAGATCACCATGCAATGTTTGCTACTCTGTGCCAAAGAGAAATTTCCCCCTTTCTTCTTCAACCCTTTAAATTGTAGAGTCCATTTTTTGGCATTGTGGAGCCTCATCTTACTGCCATCTTGCAAGTGCCAAGTCTGAGGCAGCTTTGTCCCACCATTGGATGGCAGGGATGCAAAATGGAGGTTGCTGTTGGATGAAATGCTAAATTAACAGCATTTCAGTTTCTGCACGTTATTGCTTCCTTACCATCCAAGCTAAAAGATGAGGATTGTGCAAACGGTATCACTGATTTTAAAGCTTGACCACAACAATAAACAATTTTTTTAAGAAGCAGATGCAAGCCAACCCACAACTGTTGTCCCCAGCTGCCATAAAATCACAGCTTTCACCCCAAAGAGCCCTGGGGCAGCACTGGGGCTTCCCACACCACTGCCTCTGCTTCCAAACACCAGCTATTTCTACAGCTACTCTGAGGCAAGTTTTAACCTATTGCAAGACACTCCAAAAAAGTAGATGAAATGGGGAAATTATCCACCCCAAGCTGCCCTGGATCATTCAGGTTGGATATTTGGCAAAGTTTATTATCAGAAAGAGCGGTCAGGCACTGGCACAGCTGCCCAGAGAGTGATGGAGTCACCGTCCCTGGGGCTGTTCCAGCCCCGTGGAGATGTGGCACTGAGGGACATGGCTCAGTGGGCATGGTGGGGTGGGCTGGGCTGGGGGATCTTGGAGGTCTTTTCCAACCTTAATGATTCTATGATTCTCACTCCTCAATCTGCATGCAGGAAGGGGTCACATTAATAAAGCAAAGCCAAAGTTCAGCATGCAGGAGCTCCCCAGCACGTCACCATATGCTCCTTCATGCAGGGTGGATGCTCATCGCCCAGCAGGTGATGGGGACAGTGCATGGCTTCATCCCTGGTGAAGCCCTTTCTGGGATAAAGCAACGCATGCAACCAAAACATCTACTTCTGTCTTGAAAGGCTGCACTCACTGAGCTCACGTGTTGCGGTGATGTCAGTTTGCACCACGGGCAGGAACAACATCGAAGCAACGCGGCCACAAACCCACCAAAAAGCTGCAAAGTGCCAAGCAGAGAATTAGAAGAGCATATAAGAAAGGCCAGAAATCACTCCTTGGGCCCACTGACTGCCCATTGAAACCAAGATGGAAAATGGCTGCAGAGCCCAGGGCAGCGGTGACGAGGGGCTGCAGGGGACGCTGCCAGGACCCTGCCGCTGCCAGGACCCTGCCGCTGCCTCCTCCTGCCCCCAGGAGCCCACCAGGAGCTGCTCCACCTCCATCCTGGCCTCTTCAGGTTCATTCTCCATCTCCCAACTTCAATAAAGGTGTTCAGGCAACAGGCCCAAAACTGCCTGAAAATTGACTTATCCCAAGCAAGGCTAGGAGCGGGTGTCTGAAACATCAGAGAAAAGCTTTTTTTCTTCAAAAAAAAATTTTTTTTTTGAACTTGAGTTTATTTGATCCCTTTTTAAGCTGTTTTAACATTTGTGGATGTTTCCAAATGAGCTCTAAAACTCATTCTCTTGTTTCTTTATTGTAAGGCTAAGCAACATGAGAAAGCTGCCAATGAAAATATCTATTGCCTTTTACATTCCAGGATTACCGCGAGCTTCAGGAACAATTAAAAATATACAGATAGCTTAAAAAAAAAAAAAATACGAATAGGCTCCCTGCCTGAAAGCAGATACAGCAAATCCTTAAGCACCTCCTTACTCACACAAGTAGCTTTGGTGATTTCGATGGCACAAGCGTGAGCCCATGCGAGTTCGATGCCTTGAGCAACGCCATGCAGAGCTCCCAGTGACTGCAGCCAGGGCTGCTCCCCGTGAGAAATGAGGGGAATAACCCCAAAAAGCCCTATTAGCATGTGGCAGCACGGCTGCTGGCAGGGACAGGCCCAAAAAGGAAGCTGGGATGAGCCCATCTCTGTTCAGCTCTGGGGAATGCATGCAATTCAGGCAGTGGATTGGAAGAAAATGCCAAAAAAAAAAAAAAATACAGAAGAAGAAGGGGGGCACAGTGATAGGGTAGAGGAAGGATGGGACAGGGATAAAATGTATTTCTACATACACAGCTGCAGTGCTGGCAGGAAGCTGCAGGTAATCAGGCAACAAGCAGACCCTCTCCTGCCTCTAAAATGGGACAAAATTAAGCCCATAACCCAGGGAAAGCAGGGATAGCCCACACCTGGGCAGCCCCATGCACTCAGTGCACCTGCTTGGTGGGAAACATTGGGGTAAAGAAGGAACCCTGGTATCCACTCCACACCCAACACATGCTCGTTTCCCATCAGGGAGTGCCTCAGCAGAAAACTGCAGAAATAGTGATCGCTGTATTTTAACTGGCAGGGCCAGGAGGAAAGCCAGCCCTGCTAGAAGCTCTGAGCAGAAGCAGAGCCAGCCCTGCACGCCTCGTCGGGAGTGTGGGACGTAAAAAGGGATTTTCAAATAAATTCTTTTAATGCTTGGCAGCTCCAAGCACAACCAGGTCCCTCTGGTCCTGCATAGGCGTGCAGGGGGATGGGTGCAGCCACATCCACCTGAATGCAGGAGCCATGAAAACACCCCACCCCACAACCTGCAAACACCAAAGGCATCACTTGAACATTCAACTTCTTTTTTTTTTTTTAAAGCACAGCATGGACGTGAAACCACACTTTGGCCAGAGTTTAACAGACCCATTCCACTCCTCTTTGCCATAGAAAAGAAGGAAAGCACGTCAGGGCTCTTGTGTTGTGACAGAGCATCCCCCAAACACCCAAAGCACAGCCACCAACCCCACAGAGAAGCTGGGTGTCTTGACACAACACGACACCAAACCAGCACGGCTGCAGAAGGAAACGGGGGGAATTTTCTCCCTCCCGTGCACGTGCTGCAGGCTGACAGGATCCCAAATGGCGGCCGCGGAGTGCTGAGCCCCTCAGGGATGGCTGCGAGCCCCAACCTTGAGGCAAACAGCCCCACACCAGGGGTCTGTGAGCCCCAATCCCCGCGGATAAGCAGCACGGTGGGGTGGCAGCAGTGCCTCTATGGGGTGAGCACCCCTACGGGATCACTGTGCAGCACCGGACCCCACCATGGGGTGACGGCCCCCACAGGACGGCCCCACACGCCCGGGCCCTACCTCAAGCCCCACTGCCCCACGCCCCGAGCGCAGCCCCGCTCCCCGCCGGGCTGGCGGTGCTGGGTCCGTTACCCGCGGCCCCGCCGGGCAGCCCGGGAGGCAGCGTGCCCACGTACACGGCCGCCACGGCAGCGCCCACGGCCCCGGCGACGGCAGCGGCACCACCCGCCCCGGTCCCGGTCCCGCTCCCCGCGCCCATGTGTGGCCGCTTCCGGCTTCAGGTGGGACGCACCACTGCACCGCCCGCTGAGGGGGAGCGACGCGTTATACTCTCCTTCCTCTCTGCCTCCAAGCCGCCTCCTGGGAGCTGTCGTTAATGATATAGTGATAAAGAATGAAAGGCAGCCAACGTGCTGTAGGATGAAGCAGCATGGCCTCCTGCATTCTTAGTCCTCGCCCCCCCGCGCAGGGAACTTGGTACAGACTGGAAGGCGGGGCGGGGGCGTGAAGGCGCAATCAGTGCGGCAGGGCGGGACCACTGCGTGCGATGGAGGGGGGGAGGAGCGGGGCGGAACCACCGCGCGCGGGGAAGGGCTGCCCAGGCCCCGTCCCATCGGCTGAGGCGATGGCGGCCACAGGTCCGAGCCTGGGCTCAGGGCTATGCTGGGCAGAGCCCTCACTGTCCCACCCCAACACCACGTCCAGCCTCCAAATTTTAAATACAACCTCAGTGAGCACTTCCTTTTCAAACTGGTATAAATCCAGAGCGAAAAGCCAGCTGAGCTCTGAGCAAGGAGGGTACATACAAATAATAAAGATTTGTGCCACGAGTGGGGCTGGGGGACTCTCTGGTGATGGGAAGGACTGGAGGTGACACTGCAGAACATCGAAAAGACCATTTCATGCTGTGGGTGTAGTGAAAAAAGGCAAATGGCTTCCTGAGACCTATGGATAGAAGGCTAAAAAACATCCATAAAAATCATGATAGGCTTTTAAATACCAATGGAAAAGGTATAGAAGAGGGTAGTGAGGATAATAAACAGTCTTAGTGATTAGATCAAAGTGGAGACATTAGAAAATGAGGTGTGCATTTCTTGAAGATAGAGCAGGGTGAGGGGTTGACATAGACTGAAAAATGGCACCTCTGGTTTTGAGGAATGGCAAAGCTCTTCCTGGAGGGCCCTCCTGAAGGATAACCAACACAAAACCCCCAAAAGGACATGGACTGAAAGGTCTTTTTCCACATAAAATGGCAAAAAACAGCATTGTGACCTGCTTAGAAGTTATCGGGTTGATCAGAGGAGCCAGTACCTGAGGGTACAGCCGCCAGCAGAGCGAGGCCGGCACATGGCTGTCTCCCACCCATCCACAACTGCCTTCCACCCATCCACAACTGCCTTCCACCCATCCACAACTGCCTCCCACCCATCCACAGCTGCCTCCCACCCATCCACAGCTGCCTCCCACTCATCTGCAACTGCCTCCCACTCATCTGCAACTGCCTCCCACCCATCCGCAACTGCCTCCCATCCATCCACAACTGCCTCTCATCCATCCACAACTGCCTCCCATCCATCCAAGGCAACTGCTTGGCTCTGTGGTGACCAAGCGAGCTCCACTTGTTGGCAGGTTCCTCACGATGTTGGCTGAGGTTCATTGGGGAGAAGAAAAAGATATGTTGCAATCCTCCGCCAGCCATTGTCACTATGGTAATGAGAGGGGTCATTGTTCCGCACCCGTTGGGGCTGCTGAAGTGTAATTTTAGCAGCAAAGTGCACAGTCTGTTTGTGAAAGCAGGCTGGTGGCGAGGCTCTTTATCCGGAGCGTGGCTTTTTTCTTTGTGGCATTTTTCTTTCTTTGTATTTAACTTGGAAAAGGCACCCAAAGACAATGTTAACCGTGACTGATTACAATTATATTGATGGGGGAGGTAGCAATTTAAGCGCGAATATCGAAACGTGGAACAATGGCTGGTAATAATATGGTAAGGACAAACTGTTCTTTAATTGTCCCGCAAGTTGTTTCGTATCTTTGTCATGCAGAAACTGGAACTTTTAGGGGGCCGGTGACAAAGTACTTTGCTCTAATATGGTAGGGCAGGCTCTCAACAGCCTTTATCTTATTGAATAACTACCACCGTTTCAAAGGCCAGGATTACAGACACACTTTATGTTGGCACAAATGCTTTGCAGAGTGCATTTACATTTTTCTTCTGTAAGCAGAACTCCATTAATTCATGAGATTTGACTTCCACTTCTTCACCAGGCATAACCCAGAGGGGTGACCAAGACAAGAAGGGATTTCATACCCTCTTTTTTTTGTTTTTTCTTCTGCATAGTGTGAGCCAGGCAGATATTTTTCACTGTTTTCATTCGTGCTCTGAAAGTTGAGAGTTGACCAAACCCAAATTAGAGTCACCTCACTGCAGAGCGATGCACAACAGCACCCAAAGCCTCGAGGATGGGCCCAACAACAACAACAACAACAACAGTAATAATAATAATAATAATAATAAAAGGATAAAAGCACTAGAGGAAGTGAAAGATGGCTTGTGCTACACACATTGATTTATTAAAAAAAAAAATAACTGGAACTTGTAGCACGAGAGCATACTCTAGTGGTAAGTAAGCAAAGAAAGTGCTGTTGGTGTGCTCAGTGCTGGGTGCCGACAGTGAGATGCCTGCTGCCTCTCGGTGGGAGGCTTAGTGCTCCTATCTCCACTCAGCCTGACAGGAAATACCCAAGGCAGGCAGAGAAAATAAACAGGAACTTCTGAAGTAATTTAAAAACACAGCTTGAGAACATATCTCCAAAAATGGCTGTGTACTTAGAGAGTTGCCTTTGTACCGGGCTCTGTTGCAGATTTACTCCTGAGACACAGTTTAGAGGAGGCAGGAGATAGGAAAAGGGAGAATAATACTTAAAGCAAATTCTCTTCACCCATGGCAGTGTCATTACAAACTTGAATGAGCACAGTTATTGCAAATAAATAAAAACAATAGACCAGAACCAGTTTTACATAAGAAAATACTGGAATACTGTTCAATTAGTCCTAAGCTTTAGTTAAACCTTTTCTTGTGCCCATCAGGTGATAAGGTTAATACAGAAAGCACTCAACTGCTGTACTTGTGTAACAACAGTCAGCATCCATTTAATGAACTGACGTGTATACACATTTAGCAAAGCTTCAATATTGTCAGCTCCGGACTGGCACAGAATTTTAATGGCAAAGTAGCCAGCCCTTGTCTTAATCGTAAACAGTGTCCTTATGGAAGAAAAGCTTGTCCTCGTGGGGAACATTAACAGTACAAATAAGCACCGCTTCCATATTTAAACAAGTTTGGCAGTATTGCTACTGACGATATACGCATGCCTGCAGAGCACAAAGAGGAAGATTATGATATGTTCATTTGTCCTTAAGTGGCTTGAATAAACTGTGTTTTATGACTTGTTGCTCTGAGGAGGATGGGAAGACCGAATTCATGCCCCATACTCGGGACAGCATGACTGAAATAGTTGGGCATGGTGCAGAGTACATGGTGGAATGAAGCAGCACACATGCTGCAGCAAACATCCCTCTGGTCCTATTCGTGGAGCTGTCACTGTGCTCATCCCATGAGTGCACATTTGGAATTACTGAGGTGAGCCAAGGACGGGCTGGGACATCTCTGGTCGCCCAATGCACTTGGGGACCTGCCTGCCTGGATACACCATGCAGGTGGCTCGTTGAAGTCACCCTGACCATCCAGCTTCACGTAATTTTACTGTGTGTCCACTGTGGCACTCCCCAGTGCCTTTTAAATCTGTGCCTAATTTTGATAAAACCGGGGGACAAAAAAAAAAAGAAAGGAGAGGTTTCCTTGGCCAGGCTGTCAGCCCAGCCAGGCTGGTGGCATCGTGCTGTCGGGCGTGGGGACGGGACCCTGCAGTCCTGGGCTTGGGGGGGGTTGGGAACCTGGGGCTCAGATCTGTGGGAAAACAGACTTCGCTGACTCCATCCCTCACAAGACAGCTTGCTTGCTATTTCAAAAATCAATTTCATTCTCTTCCTCAAATGAAAAAAAAAGATAGACTGAAGTGGTTTCCCCTTGCAGATCTTGTTTTCCATAATTTTGCAACTTTATAAAACAGGCTTTGTTGTCTTGCAAAGACCTCCAGTGCCTGCTTGCCACCATTCTTAGCAGCCTTCCAGCTGATTTTCTGACACACTGAGCCGTCACAGATCCCATTTGTCTCGGCTGGTTTTCCCAGAACTCTGACAATCAGCTCTATGTTTTCACACCTGATTTCCTTAAACTTATTTATTTCTCCCCATGCCTTACTGGTAGACTCAGGTCTGCTGCGTGATCTGCACACTGTGTTGGCACAGGAGCTTTCCAGAGAGCATCTTCTCTTGAGTGCAACTGATGCACCACATGAGGGCCCCATCCCCTTCATCCCCAGACCATCCGATTGCTCTGTGGTTGGTATTTGCAAGAAGGGTGATATGCTAGGAACACCTTTTACCACCACAAAACACATTTAAATGGTTTGCACCCTTCTTTTTAGTTCCATGTGCCAGAGATCAATTGCCATCTTGCACCTTGGCTGCCAACTCATCAGCCTGGCCTGAGAAGTGCCCAAACACAGCATGTATCTGAAGCCCTGCAATAGCAGATCCAGGGACCTCCAGTGGTCCAGACTCTCAGTTCATCACCCGTGTTCCCAGCTCCAGTAAAACTCATCAGATAACTCATTGAGGTGAGGTGATTCAAACAGTCCTCTCTGTTTTATTCCTATTTATTGAACGGTGATAAGGTTGTACCAGCTCCCAAAATTTGCACAGAGTACCAAGAAAAACAAGAATTGCTTCCCCCAAAATCATTCTCCTTACTTGGTTTACCACTATCTTTTCCCTGGACCTGCGATGTCTTCATTGTGCTCTTGCAATGAGCAAATCTCCAGGGCTGCTCCTGGTTGTTCAAGCTACACAGGTTGTCTTTTAATGTAGTCCCCATGGTGGATGCCCCATCCCTGGAGACATTCAGGGTCTGTGGTCAGGGCTCTGAGCACCCTGATCTCACTGCAGCTGTCCCTGTTCACTGCAGGGAGTTGGACCAGATGGCCTATGAACTTCCCTTCCAACTCAAACCATTCTGATTCTAAGTCTCCCATAAAATTCACCAAGGGACAGCAAACATTTGACCCAGGAAATTTCAGCCTGAACGCTCAGGACTGTGATTCTCGGTGCTTTTAAAAAACCCAGCCTTTGCAGAACCTCACACAGGCTTCCTTCAGCATGCTTGTGGCCAGGAGATGTGTCCAAGCTGAGCAGCTTCGAGTCTGCAAGTGACAGCAGCATCCCCACGGCTCAGACGTGCATCTCCAGCAAAGCTCCTGAGCATGTTCTGACCTCTTGCTCCCAGGTCTGCAGGGGTCCTGCAGTTGTTCTCCTTAGAGGTCAGGGAGCACAAAAACAGGATCAGGATATTTTGGCTCCCTCTCTATTTCCTCCAGAAGGCCAGGCTAGGAAACAGATTAAATGGATTACATTAAATCCAGACTAAATCCTGGCATATGCCCAGACCTGATTTGCCCATTCACGTCGCCAGTTACTCAACAGCCATGTGGCATTGACATGGCAGGAAGGATCTCAAATTCAATTTGTCTGCTGGACCACAGCTATGGTGTGTTACCACAAGGATCCATGGCCTGCAAAGGAGAAGACCAGACATCCCAAGCTGCCTGCATCAGAACTAAAACTGCCCCTGAGCACACATTAAAACACAAACTGAACCCGGTTCTCTCCTCTCTGGCATGCCCCAAGGCTTGCTTCAAGCTCACATCTGAGCATCAGCTCATAACCTTGTATGGTTTTTCCCACAGGCTCATGCTTCATATGATGCCTAAGATGGATGGTGTTTGGGAAATAAACCAGGGAACATTTTCATTATCAAAAAGAGCTGATGAAGGTGCTGGAGGTTCTCCGGAGGCTGAGATGAAGGGCTGCAAAAGAAAGGGAAACCAAAGGCATAGTCCCTGTAGATTGTCATGTGGATGTGGTTTTCTAGGAAGGGAACGAGGAAATTTGGTCTGGTCCCACTGAGAACAAAAACTTCCAGTTTGGCACTGACTAATCCTGGATTTGAGATAGAGCGATCTTAAAAACATCTTTTTAACAACGAGCAGGTGTTGAAAATCACATGGAAAGAACGTGTAACATGAGCAAGAGGCCAAGGCAGAATATAGCAATGTTTCTTAGAGCTGATATTTCAAAGATGGATAAAGAGAAACAATATCTAGGCAGGGCAGTCTGTGAGACCTTCAAAACTCTCATGTTATGTTAACTGGGAGGGAATGGCTTCTGCAGCCTCCTCCTCTCCTGCATCTCAGAGCCCAGGAGAGGGTGACTGCAGTGCTACGTGGTCAGCAGCCACTGCAACATCTGTATTTCTGTTAGTGCACCCAACGTTGCCACTGCTTATGATTCACAAGCCTCAGACTTCTCCTCTGCTTTCTGTGGCCCAGTATTTTCAGGCTCCTCACAAGTCAAAATGAGAAAAACACATCTCGTTTTTCAAAGGCCAGAACTGCTGGTGCAGAAAATAGCTCAGTGCTAGGGACTGAACTCTGCCTCTGCTTACACTGGGAGAAATCCAGCATCCCTCACTGCCTTCAGCTGATTTACTCCAGATTTGCTCCGACCGAAAGCAGAATTTGGCTCTTGCTGTTTTTTGATGGCATTAAGGCCTTTAAAGAAAATCCTACAAAAGATTTAGCCACAAACAAAATCTCCTGCTTTCCACAAATCTGCCTGAACCTCTGCTGTGTGAAAGGAGCCGAAGCCTCTCGCAGGGGACTGCAGCAGGGTCAGCTGTGTGGGTATTTGTGCATGATAGTAGCAGAAAAAAGGGCAAAATGGGTACATTGCAATCCAAGATGGTCCAACCAGCCTGCACCGTCATTACTGCTGGGGTCAAAGGTGTTGCTGCTTGGTCACTTGATAAGCTTTATGAGCTAACGAGCAACAGCTTAATCAACACAAGTAATTCTTCTGCAATCTACGAGATAATTACACTTTTCGCCCCTGATTTTTAGGAACCTTGTGGGTTTTTTCACCTGAAAATACGAGATAATGGCCTACAACTTGACCTTCCCAAGCAAAGTTTTTGCAGAAAGCAGTATAATATCCACTGATTGTCCATTAAAATAGCTAGAAAGCAATATAATATCCACTGTCTTTCATGAAGATATCTACCAGCTTATCTAGGCTGGTTTATGTCCAGTTACAACTGACTGACAAGAAAGAGCACCAGGAAAACTCTAAGAAAAGCCTCTACAATTAATTTAATGTTTGTACACGTGTACATAAAACCCTGACTTCAGGTTCTGACTTTGGGGAAGAACTCCTGCTATTCTCTGGGAGACACCACAAGCAGAATGGAGGCATCGTCGGGCTCACATCCCCATTCCTGGAGACATTCAGGGTCAGGCTGGATGGGGCTCTGAGCACCCTGATCCAGCTGTACATGTCCCTGTTCATTGCAGGGGAGTTGGGCCAGGTGACCTTTAAAGATTTCTTCCAGTTCAAACAATTCTATGATCGTCCATCTCCGTGACACAAGGTTGGAACTAGATGATCTCTGAGGTCCCTTCCAACCCAATCCATTCTGATTCACGATCTCCCATCTCCACAGGGTTTTGGGGGAAGGCAGCTTTCTGCTAAACACCCTCAGCCTCGCATAACCTGACACTTTCTTCCCTTGCCTTGTCCAAAATCCCACCGCTGAGGGGCTGCCAGTAAGGCCCCCAAATCATCCATCCAGCCCAGATGGAACAACAGGGTGGCTGCCTCGAGCTGGCACATTCACCCCATGCTCCAGACATGATGCGTCAGCAATCCAGTGTGGTGGGGGACACCCTGTCGCCTGCCTCCTTTGGCTCGCTCGAGTTTCTCCCATCACAGAATTAAAATAAAGAGCCAAATTCCCTCAGCTGCAATCAAAAAACCCTGCTGCCCATCTCCACTCCTTGCTCCTGTGCATGCAATGAGTGTGTTTCCAAGCTGCTCTCCCAGCCCAGGACCTGCTACAAGCAAAAGCCAGCTGGGGAATTCAGTCCAAGAGGGCAGGTGTGGTGGCTGGACAGCATGTGGATTGCCCTTCTGCCGCAGAGCGATGTTACTGCACGTGCTGCAAGGACAGCATTGTTTGCTGGTGGTTGAGCAAAAGCCAGCGGCTCGCTGCAGTGCAGGAGGATTGCTCTCAGAGGGGTTCGGAGCAGGAGGTGTGAAAATAGAGGATGCTCTGAGGATGGAGAGTGAAACATTTTGGCATCAACTTCATGCAGACAGCGAGAACATCTGCCCCAAGAGATAGCAGGTGCGGAGCTGCGTCCCTGTGCAGCACTGCTGGAGAGCCAGGCTCGGGGCAGGCATCCCGAGGAGACTTGTTACAACACAGGGGAGGTCTGAAAATTGCTGCAAGCAGCGGTAGGGGTGCAAAATAACCCAACCCTCAGCTGTTACATTTAGCAATCTGCAGCTTAGCAGAGAGAAGGGTAGGCGGTAAGTTGACCACGGTCTGTAAGTACCACATGAGGAGAAGATTTCTGACGGTGGCACACTGATTTAATTGAGCAGAGGAAGGCAAAGTGAGCCTGAAGTGCTAAAAGCTGCAATTAGATCAACTACACCTAGCAGCAAGGTGAGGCCCTGAGGGAAGGCAATGAAACACTGGGGAAATGTGCCTGGGCTGGCAGCTCTTGCTGCATGGTGATGGCCTCACCCATTTCTTTCTCCTCGTAACATCCCCTATTTCTCTTCTAGCTCCTTTTTGCCTTTTCCAGGGGACGCAGGGAACACTAGGGCTTGAGTTGGCTTAAATGTTCCCCAGCTACACACGGACAAACAGTCCAAGAGAGGGTCATAGAATCATAGAATCAATCATAGAATTGTAGAGTTGTAGAATCATAGAATGTTTTGGGTTGGAAAGGACCTTAAATATCATCCAGTTCCAACCCTCTGCTATGGGCAGGATTGCCAGCCACTGGATCAGGTTGCCCAGATCCCATCCAACCTGGGTCCAACCAGTGGGTTTCAGCACCAAGATACTTCAATTCCCAGACCAGCAGGGACCGTTTGGCTTTTTTTTTATCAATGCATTTGGTTTCTGGGATAGAGACCCCGTGTTTCTTCTCCTGTCCTGTGCAACGTTGCCAAGGGACTGTGACAAAGAGGGCAGTCCAGCCACATACGTAACAGATGACCTGGACATATGTCCAGTGCCAACACGTGTTGGCTTTGGCCTTATTCCACCCCATAAAGCAGCATCTGCTCCTCAAGTCCACGGAGCTCCAGGAGACCAAGGCTGGGAGGAGAGGGAGACCTCCCGTTTCCAACAGCCTCTAATCCCTGCCCTCCATAAGCAGTTTTATAATGGCCATCAAATCTTCCCTCTGCCTTTAAATGAAAAAGTGATGTCAGCAGTAATCTGCTGCCCCAATTTATCCCCATATATTTGGGCAGTTTGGGCTAATGCATTGTTCCATAAACATATGTTTTAACGCACCCGTGCATGCACACACACAAAGTGAAAGCTTTGAACGCGCTGCACTAGTTATGGAGACTAATGCCTTAAATATTACTTTTAAGACTAATGTCAGATTATTAAATACATAATCCATTCTCCTGATTGGACCTAATGTAAGCAGGAGGATAAGAGGGCTTCTATCCATGCATTAACACATTTCATGGAGTGTAAAGCCACTTTCTTCCTCTTAAAACATAAGGTCAGGAACTAATAGAATCTGCACTTCAAGTGTTTTTTTTTTAAACATATTACATAGAAACTTTAGTGAAAGTTAATCTGTTGATAAGTGTCGGCTGGAGCTGTGTGGGTAAACAAGAAATAAATGTAATTCACATGCCGTTTTTTTCCTGTTAAAGACCTCTCTGTGCACTTTAAAACATTTATGTTTAAATAGAGCAGAGACCAGCACTAAGAAGCACTCAGCCCAAAGCAGCTTTATGTAAATGTGTCGTAAGGGACTGAAATAAAGTAAGCTACCCAAATCTCCCAAAGCTAAAGGGAGAAGGGCTCTGACCCCATGGAGCTCTCCCCCCACCCTGACCACCAGCCCTTGCTGGCTTTCATTCCCTTTTCCCCTCTTTGGCCCCATTTATTGTCTCATTCCCACTGTAGAAGGTTGAGTTGTTCTCAAAAAGGGTCCCATTTCCCCATGTCCTTTGCCCAGAGTGATTTGGAAAGCCCAAAGCAGGTGCTGTCACAGAGATGATGTCCCTAAAGGGCTGATGTTTCCCAGGACCCATAAATTTGGCAGAAACAGTTTTTCATCATCTGATGATGCTGGAGGCCAGGCAGTGACCCAGCTGCAGCGGACGGAGCAGGAGGTGGAAGCCTGCACTGGCAAGCTCCAGGGCTTGGCCCTTGTGCTCCCAGCCTCATGCCAGGGACTTAAGCTTCAGAAACAGGCGACAGCCACCAGAAAGGGATTGATGACATATGGATTTCATACATTCAGCAAATGAAGGAAAAGCTCGCCGCGGCTGCATGGGATTAGAGCCATTCATGCACAGTTCCTTATAGGGACTCTCCATCTCTGGAGGTACAGACAGATAGATGAGAATCAGAATTTGGGGTTTTAACCAACTCCAGGGAAATGAGGAACAAAGTGATTTGGCATTTCCCAGCCAACAAGCAACACGTGCCAGTATGGAAATAAAGTGCTGGTGCTGCTGACATCCCAAGGCTGCTACAAGTCCTTTGGTGATCAAAGTACCACAAAAAGGAAACAGCAGCACCTTTCAGTCAAGGGCAAGCAAGAAATGTTCCCAACAGAACTCACCTAATTCCTTTTACCTTCAAACATCCTCAGGATGCAACTGCTTTCCAACTTATTTGAGCCTGTCAAATGTCATGCCCTAATGAGACTTCACTGTTCATGAGCAAAGTCACTATAAAAGGAAGAAAAAAAGTAAAATAAAGAGCTGTAATGTTAGACAGTGAGCCTCCACTGTGTGGCCAAGTTATTTCTGTAAAACAATAAGATAAGGCTTTGAAAAAAAAAAAAAAAAAAGGGAATTTGTTTGTGTCTTTGGTGGTGGTAGGAGACAGGAGGGAGCTGCTCTCTAAAACCCTTCTGTGGCTCCTGTCCTTAGCAGAAGCTGATCCGGGGCCTCAGGGGACCAAAAATCCCTACAAATGGGAATTCTTTGGCCATCTATAAGGCTATGATTTTGTCATGGCAGCCACAGGAGCCATGAATTTGAATTAACTCCGTGAAATCTTACAAATGGATGGGGAAATACATCTAATTCGGCAGGTTCTTTCTTTCGTTTCCAAAAGACCATGTCCTGCTGATGGCAATTCCAATCAGGGGAGGCATCACTCAGCAGGGAATTAGCTCTGGTAGCTGTGCCCGTCCCCAAGGCACGCAGCCGAGTGGGGAGGTGGGAGCGTGGGGAATGCCACCAATGTCCCATCAAGATGGGAAATATTGGAGCAAGAGCAAGCCTGGGCAGAATGCTGCTGGCAGATAAGAGAAAACACAACAGCTCTAAAAGTTTTGAAGAAACGCAGTTGGGAAAAAATAAAAATAAAAGATAAAAAGAAATAAAGAAGCTAAATGGAGGCTGCTGGATGCTTTTCCCAGTGAATGGCCAAGTCTTTCAGTAGTGACAAACACGTGGTATCGGTCAGGCTAAGCCATTTGACCTGACCCCGATGTACACTTTCCCCATATTTGGAAGATACTGTATTTGGCCAAAATTAAGTTCAGAGCTTCACGAGTGCAATTTCCAATTAAGTACTTGAAACCCTCTTGAATTTCCATGTGACTCCAGCAATGGCATTCCCTCTGCCTTAGAGAGGTCCACCAGGAGCCATCGGATGGGAATGAAGTCGCAGATGGCAGCCTCAGCTCGGGATCACACCTCCACCAGCTTCTCTGCAGAGTAAATTAGTGCCTCATCGCACTGATAGGGGAGGATGCAGCTCTCTGTTATGTGCATGTGTGGATCTGGCAGGTGTGTGTTTTATTGTTTAAAAGCACCTTTAAGCCACCTGTGTTGTTTGGTATCATTCCAAGACTCTTCCCCAACTCTTACCTCCTCTGTGACGTAAGTTAAATTTACTGCTTTGAACTCACGGTTGCATCATCTGCTGGAAAATTTCTTCTTTATATTCAAGTGTCTCTTAAGTAGCATTTCCTGTACAGCAAGCAACTGCAGGCTTGATTTTCAGCTTCTCCACCTCCATGCAATATCTCCTCCCTGTGCAGGCAGAGTGGGGCTGGTGGTGAGATGCCCCAAGGCAACCAAGATGCCCATCTGAAAGGAAAGCAAGTGGTTCAATAATGACAGGTAAAACCATGCAATTAAATTACCATGCATTTTAATTGACAGGCCATAGAGACAAACTGATTAAAATACATTTTCATTGCAACGCAGGTAAGAGCATTGAAACACCACCCTCAGACTCAAGGACCAGGTCTTGAATTCCTCATTTGTCTTCTTTTTAGCCTTTTTTCTGGTTTGGTTCAGCGTCCTGGCTGTCACATTGATGTATGTGTCTAATCCTGCAAAGTCTTGTCTACAGCATCAATCAGAGTGGCCTCGTGGAAGCCATGACCAATACATAAATGCGCAGATAAAGCCAAAAATGCCCTGCAAATAACACACAGGGCAGGGATGGAGGGAGATCCCAAGCTGAGGGCAGGGTGACCTGATGCCCTCTGCACAGAGGTGCGTGCAAGGCAAGTGTCCTCGTTGGGTCCCTCTCTTTCTACGACTGTGGTCTCCTCCAGCCCCTGCCTTTCTCATTGGGGAAGAGAGGCATCCAGATCCTCCTCCAACCCAATCTCCCTTTGGGAAGGTCTGCTGCATCTGTCCCTACCATGGTAGGAGGGAAAAGAAGAGCAGCCTATGAGGCAAGGCAATTTTTAAGGCTGTCACATGGGGCAGAAGGTGGCCATGTCATTAAGGAGCACTCCTCACACAGCAAAATTATTGCAACTGCTTTACGTACAGTGCAGGGAAGGAGGTGGGCATGAGCCTGTCAGCCAAGTGTGGGTCCCACCAGGAGAATGCTGGACAATTCTGGGAGAAGAGGCTGAAAATCATCTGCAAACACAGGCAGAAGAAGTTTAAAACATTAACAAGTTTGGAAACGTCTCCTGTTTAGCAGATCAGCGAGTATTGAAACAAAATGGGGCCAGAAGCTAATTATATGGAAATATTTCTATTTGCACATTTCACTGGAAGGCAAAGCAGAGAGTGCAACTAATACATCTCTACAACTGACAGGAATATTAAATTTTCTGTCATTTTGCTACCACGGCTACCTTTCTCAGCATGCATTCTGTCCTAGTTCCTATTAAGGTGAGAGCAGAATCAAACTCATTAATTGTCTGCATTTTAGATATGATAAGAATTTAGTGGCTGGTGTTAATTAAACTACAAAACAACTCCTCTTGCTGCGGTGTGCATTCCAAGTTGGAGCAATTAATTCACTCACTTAAACTGATCAAGATTTAATTACCATCACTCTGTGCAATTACTCCATAATTAAAGTAATTTGGTTCATTCCACTCACTGACAGTGTCATTGAACAGCCATTCATAGTACCAAAAGAAGTGATAATTAACTTAAAGAACAGCTCAAGGCAGTTTTACAAAGTCTTTTAGTTATTCTTAAATATACCTATACCAGAGGAAGAAACCTATCATGTAATACAGGTGGTTCCCTGGTAAATGGTTTTGGATATTACCAAGTATCTCGTGACACCTGCATTGCCTCCTGTGAGGCACTGAGCTCGAAACAAATGCCTCAACATTTTGGTCATTAAATCTGCAATGTCAGTGATGAATTTTTGTTCCCCACCACAAAAACAATGATAATGTAGAGAGACACCTCAAACAAGCGGAACAGTTCATGAGTATGAAGTCGATCACTGATATCAGCTTTGCCAGCCTCTCTGCTGTCTCCATCCACTGGACAGGTGGATTTGAGCTCTCTGAAGAGCAGGGCTCCAGTTTTCATTGAAATTGCAGATTTCATTTTCTGGAAAGAGAGAAACACCAATGGAGATCAATGCATGCTGTCCGAGAAGGGCTGAAGGCAGTTGGCCACGCCATCTTCTCATAGAGCCCATTCTAGCTCCCCACCATCATGGGGAAGCCAGATTGCTTTGACGTCTGTCTCTGCTCAGCCTCATCCTGTAGCATCCCACAACATCCCCAGTTTTCTCCTCATACTCAGGTCCCGTGGGTGCCCTCCACCAGGCCCCAAGATGGGTGCTGATGTGAGCGGTGATGGTGGCAGTACTGAAATTTCCCATTGTAGGCCTCACATGTCCTCCTTGTTCATCTTTTCCTGTAGGGGACCTCAAAGAGACTGTATGTGCGCAACCAGCACAGGGAGCAGCATCAGGTTTGGGGATCTCTCTTGTGAGAAGAGGTGGAAAGTGATAGACTTGTATAGGCCAGGAAAAAAAGACTTCAGGGGTCTGCGATTCTGCCTAAGCCCAGGTGAATGTTAGGTATCTTTGATCTGATGGACATTACTGACCAGATTCAATTGAAAACGTTCAGTCTGGAAAAATGAATATTTCTAATTTCCAGAGCTGGGCGATTCTGTTCAGAGCAATGGCTCGGTGCTTTTCCAGCGTCTGCTGAAGGACACATGGCCGCCAACCCATTGCTGCCGTTGGCACATGCAAGAAATAACCAATAAGCATGGGTTTGTTCCCCAGTCCCTTCCATGGGGTGGCCAGGCTGGCAGCAAGCCCAGCAGACAACCACAGCCGTCCTGCTCAGCTCAAGAAAGCTGAACTGTGCCACGAACTATTGCTGCACCTGCACCCTGGTAAAGCTGAGGGCATCAGTGGGGCTCCCATTGCCCGTCAGCCTGCGGTGACGTAGCGTGGCTAAGTTAATATCAGCTCTGCCCAGGGGAACGCAGACAGTATTTCTTTCTACTGAAAAAGAAACAAATCCCAAACATTATTTTTAAGCTCCTAAGAGAGCGTTACAAAAGAATGAAGAGGAAGAAAAAAAAAAAGAGAGACTTTGTAAAGATTGCTTACCAGAGTCCTTTTACAATAGTCAGCCACACAACAGAAATAGGTGGACATTAATTCATGCTAACCTTGCACACCTAAATACCATTAATTCATCAAAACTAATAACATTAATTCCTTCAAAAATGAGATTAAAGAGAGGCACCCCTCGCAGTCATAATCTGTGGCTGATGACACTCAAATGAAACCTCCAGTATACAAAGCTACCAGCAGAGCTTGTAGAATCTCATAAATTGCAGCTGGCAATACATAAATCCTCCAGACAATATCTATTATTTTCCAGGGAGCGTGCATTTGCTCGCCAAGCACCAAACAAAAAGGAATGCAAAGTTGTATAACTTCCCTTTCCATGGGAGCTGTCGGAGCAGTAGGAGCGATGCTTACCTAAATGTGTCACAGCAGGATTGAGGACATCCGTATGGGACCACTTTTGTTGGGAGCTGGGGGCACAAAGCCCAGCACAGAGCTTGGGCAGAACCCCTGCCCTCACTGGTGGATGTTTGGGATGGTCCTCAGCAGGGCTGCAGGGATGTCAATGTTCTTTGTGTTCTGCAGGTTTGGGCCGTTGTCCTGGCCATTGGTTGTGACATGGGGCACCCTAAGGGTGGGATTTGACAGTGAGAGAAGAGAAATATTCCATGAGATGGCAGAAATAGCTGCATCACCTCTGTGTGCTGGATCCACGTATCACCTCCAGGTGCTGGATCCGTGCATTTCCAACTGTTGGATCCCCAGCCAAGTGCTGCCTGCAGCTTCATTGCTCAGTCTGGACCTGCCACTGACTGCAGCAGGAAGTGACACAGACATGGGCAGCTCATGAGTCTGCAAGCACTCAAACTCACCGATTTCTGCAGGTGGCACCGAGAGGTGCCCCGTCCACGGCTGATGGCCAGGCTGGGAGCAGGACCACCTGCAGCGGGACGGATGCTGCGCATCTCCAGCATCACTGCCAGCCCTTTGGGGAAGTACCAGTGCTCCAAACACCGGAGGTATTATTTCAGATTAAGCCCAGATTAAGCCCATTTAATTTTAACTCGGATTAAGCCCCTATTTAGAGGCTGGCCCCGTTTCCAACACAGCCAGGCACCCCACAGCCAAGTGCCTCCTCCCTGGAGGGGAACAGAGCTGCTCCCCCTCCTGCTGCCTTGGGCTCATGGTGCCCTGGGGCTGTGCCTCCTGGTTTGGGGGCAGCCCCTGCTGCAGCCCCCAGGGCTCTGGTCACCCCTACAATCTCCAAATGATGGAGAGGCAAATGCATGCATTGCTCCGGATGAATGTGTCACCCACACGCTACACTCTCTGCATGCTTAATTACACAGCACTTTCTCCAGCCCTGCTTTTCAAGAAATACTCCGCAATCCACCAATGCCTTTCAGAGAATAACTCTTTGCAATTGAATTTAGGGAAAGAACGGGTTTGGACCTGCTCAGTCTAGCTGGAAAGGAGCAGTGGGGAGAACACAATCCATCTCACTTCTTTTCTATTCCTGTGTTTGTTACCAGGGCATCCGAAGGACCGTGTGAAGGGCCATGTGGCCCCCAAAAATGAAGATTTCTCTGTATTTAAGGCATTATGGTGATACTCAGCACACGAGGGGGATGAGTGTGCTCAGGGGAAGCCCAGGACCATTTCTCTTGGACCGAGAGCTGCAAGCCATTGGGTTGCTGTGAACCCAGGTACTGTAGAAAGATGGACTTTGCAGCACTTGTTTTCCATCCGATGGATTTCTGGAGTCTCCCCTATGATAACTCACCCACCTCTCCTCCCAGCCCGGTGCTGGGCTGTGCTATTTCTCAGCACTGCAGTGTTTTCACTTCCTATTGACTACCTGTGTACTTCCCTCACACTAATCCCCCATTAATGGATGCTTTGAGCCAGCTGAGATCAGAGTTACCTTGTCTTCGTGGTGCTCATCGGTCTGTTTACTGGGATATCTTCATTATTTTGAGATTTGGGGGTTTTGCCTGGTTCCTTCGGATTGCTTCTCATGGTTGGGGACAGGCTGGTGTCCCACGGCCTGGGTGTGCGTTTGATCCTCACTTCAGCCACCAATGCCAAAGCCAGAGCCACTTTTTGCTTCTGTTGGAAAGCACTTTTCATTCGCAAAACAAAACCAAAGCAATTTCCCTCGCTCCCCTCGCCATCCTGGGGTGTGTTGGTTCCAATGGAGCTCTGCTTGCAAGTGATGCACAGATGTGATCCACCCAGACCAAGCATCTCCTCCAATGTTTGGCCCCTCGAGGTGAATTTTGGGTCTGGACAAGGGCAATGCTGTCTCTGGGATGTGGGGAACCCAAAATCCAGAGCCACAAACCCAACGGGATTGAGCTGTGTTGATGTGGGGAGGCCAAAGGTGATGTCCCCAAACATGGTCCCATCACAGCAGTGGGACACAGCATGTTCAAGGTTCTTGGAAAACACAACAGAAAACTCACCAGCACAGTGTTTGCAGACCCAGGGCTGCTTCTTGCCCAGTGCCAGAGTCCAGAAGTCCTGGGATGCTCAGCTTCCCCACTTCTCCTTCTGAGTGCCCTCTCCTTAAAAATATCAAAAGCAAATCTGATATTTTGATTCTTCCTGATAAATCTTACATCTGTCAAAATGACCTTTTGGTGAAACAGCAATAGCTGGCATTAATCCTATTATTTCATCATGATTATTATATATATATATTTTTTAATCAATGCAACGCAGCTGCCATTTCATCTTGCACTAAGTGAATTGAAGTTCTCAGCAGGGGCACGCTGTGCTCTCAGATGTGTGAAACACTGATAGCCACGGCATGAATCACTGCTCCTTCCCCTCCTGAGCCCCCAAACTTGTTTCCAAGTCAGCACTGAGACTGTCAGAAGAGTCAGCTCAGCACTGAGAAAAATAATCTCGTTCCAGATCATGGGGACATCAGGTGGAATTCATGGCTGCCTCTGGTGGTGTCAGCCCACAGCCCCCAGCTGTGATGCAGGAAGGACATTCTGCAAAGGAAGAAGTGTGATGGAATTGTTGATGGCTTGTCTTAAAGGAAATAATAAATGAGTATTGAACATTCCAGTTCCAAGACTGATTTAAAAGCAGATAAAAGTGTGAGTGAAAGCTGAAGTTAGACAAAGATCTGTCTGGTTCAGATATCACTGCTCTTACCTGAGGGCCAGACACGGATTGTGTGGCCTTTTGAGGTCCCTGCCAGCCTTAGTTTTGGTTCCTTTGCAAGGGAAGAGTTGGATTTGCAGGAGGTGGCTATATGGAGGTTGTGCTGCTGAGCCCAGCATTGGTGCAGGCCATGGAAAGACAAGGGTGTGGGTATGGGAGTGGGCATGGGGATGGGTATTGGTGTGAGTTTGGGTGTGGGCATGGTGATGAGTATGGACACGGGTATGGATAAGGACATGGGTGTGGGCAATGTGATGTTCTGAACGATCACAGTGGGACTTCTGGAACCCACCACTAAGCCTGGTGGGGTGGGAGTTCGTGCTGGGACTGGAGATCTCCCAGCCCATGCAGTGAAGAAGTGACAACACCCATCAGAGCAGTTCCCTTCCTGAGAGCTTCCCAAGGAAGTAATTTCCAGGGAGTTCAGCCAATGCGGTGAGACCCTCCTGCAACCCTGTACCCACAGCCCTGAAAAACCTGGGCTGAGCTCCTTCCAGGACAAGGGGGGCATTCCCAAAGAGCAGCAGTCTTAGGGGACCCCTCTGCATTTCGGAGACAGCGCTGGACGGTGCCTACTTCTCCCGCAACTCTTCATTTGTCCTTTACAAGGTTCTGTGATTTAAGAACGTGTGTTAAATCTTCTGCAACAATCAATTCAAATATACAAGTTTGGCTATTCAAATTACTTTTCCAAAAGTACTTTAAAATGCATTAAGTTATTAATTGCCTGCTGGCACTTTAATCAAACGGGAAAATTGACATAGCTAGAGGCATGTATTTTTGTGGAAAGGAAATTTATTTAAGAAGAAACAGCAGCTCTTACTGCTTAATTTAAACTGAGAAAACTGTGGAAAATCAACTGCTATGGAAAATTAATAAAACATTTCCAGCTGCAAACAGTGACTAATTGTACAAGATGAAGACTGCCTGGAATTAATAACTTGCAATCTTCTGTGTGAAGAACCCCCTACCAGTTCAATTTACTGGGAGATTAAATTACTTCTAAGTTTGCCATATTAAAACAGAACATGAATAAAATGTTAGTGAAAGCACATCTATTATTTACTGTCTGTGATATGGATATAATTATTTCCAAACAACCACAATGTGACGTGACTGGCAATATTTAAGTTTTTTGCTAGCAAATGTAGTTGTACCACCTCAGTTTCTGTAAAAGCAGCCCAAATGGGTTTCTACAGCTGGCACACTCCTGCCACGTTGAATCCATCCCCAGCCACCCCGCGATGCCCAGCATCCCCATCTCACTGCTCTTTTAGCACCTCTGTGCTGTGCTTTCCCCAGTGTGAACTCCATGCCTTCTTCGCTTTGCCTGATTTTTATATTTTTCCACCCATTTTAAAGCAGGAGGCAGCTGGCTGCACTGAGCCTGGTGGGGCACAATGAGGTGAATGCTTTCCCTGCATGCAGGGGCTCTCTGGACCCACTGCAGAAGCTCACGTTCTTTTTCAACGTGTGCCAAGTTTGCAGGGTGCATAAGTCCCTTTCAAGTCAGTAATAATAAGAAGGTGAAAAAGACGCAAATCCAGGTGAGAGGGTATTTGCTAAAACCCAAACAAAGCACAGTGGGATTTCAAAGCAACCCAAGAAGCGGTGGGAGACCAAGGAGGAGCTGCCAGCCCCTGGGGTGCTGCTGTGGTCATGGTGTGCCAATGGGTGCTGGGTGCTGAGATAAAGCAAAGAAAGAGCTTGGGTATGGCATGGCTGAGGTGGGGGAGATATCTGGAACATGCTGGGGGCTGAGAAGGTTGACAAAGCTCCTCTGCTATGAGATCATAGGTTTGTTAAAATTGGAAAAGACCTTTAAGATCAACAAGTCCAACCATCAGCCCATCACCACCATGCCCACTGAGCCACATGTACACATCTCTTAAATGCCTCCAGGAATGGAACCTCCACTACCTCCCTGGAGAGCCCATTCCATAAATTTAGTTTCAAACCACTTCCAAGACAGTGGCATAAAATTAAGACCCTTATAAATAGGTAGGTAAAAATACAATGTGCCAGAGAGAGATAGGGCATGAGAGCACTTCAATGGGCTGCAGGATCCTGCTCCCCTGCCCAGGGGCTTATGGTCACAGCCCCCAGAGGAGACACACTCCCTGTCTATCTCTGCCCAGCTGGAGGGTAAAGGGTGCCCAAGATGTCACCCACATCAAGGCACCCTTGGGGATGTAAGTGCATCTCCAGGTACCCTCAGGAAGCAATAAAATAAGGCGAGAAGGATGGAACTGGATGAACCACGGTGGGAATCACTCAACAACTCGTTCAAACAGGAATAAATGATTTACCATTAAAAGGACTGTCTCTAAAGCTGTGCACAGACATTACAAACCACAAGTGCAATAAACCAAAGCTGTTGGGGCAGCTGTGTCAGAGGAAGACAGGACTGGCTACACCGTGCTGGTCTGCATAATTATTGGCATCGGACACTGAAAGATAAGCAGCCCTTCTCCATCCATGAGTAAATGAGTCGCAGTGCAGATCTGTAGGTTAATATACAGAACGTGCATGGATGGAGATGGGGTTTGCAGAAGATGTTTTCCCATTTCCATAATTGCATGTGTCACGTTTAATTGCAATAGGCTTTTCACTGTGCAAACCTGGGGACCTCTCCTCTTGATATCGAATTAGACCTGATTGACTAATTGCAATTACCTGGGTAATTAGAAAGAAACAGAGTAGCCTTGTGCTGCCCGATAGCGAGGATCCACTTCTAAACAGAATTAGCCTGGCTGTAATGTGGAAAACTTGTACACAGACAGACAGACAGCTTAACCTGCTTGTCATCACACAGGTTACACCCAGGGCTTGTTCCCTCCAAGCAATAGTTATAAACGACACAAGTCTGGTTCCAAAGAGACCCATTCATGGATCTGGGTCCCACCTGGCAGTGCTGGGGAGCAAAGCAGCCACCATGTTCTGCTGCCACCATGCCTCAATGCCATCACTGTTCCCTTCCTGGCCAGGCAGGAGGATCAGCTTTGCTCTGGAGCAGGTTCAAGAAGCAAGAAGAAACCAAGAACCCCCCCATGGCAGCGTGCATTTCTCATAAACACAAGTGGTTGTAGAGCTCACCTGGAGACTGGTTAGCCTCAAAGTTCCCTTTTCTCCCCCGTAACCACACAGCTGGGCATGTGTCAGCCCTCAGTCACATCTCCATGGGATGAAGATGGCCAACACTGGACGTGGTGTGACCAAGCCTTGGTGAGGAGAGGAAGAAGGCATCTCTGTGGGGCTGCTATTTAGGGCAGGATCAGCCCTTTGTCAGCCCTCACACCAAAATCCACCCCTGGCCAGGACAAGCTGGCTTGGCTTTGCTCTGAAGGGCCATTCCATCCCCGTTCCCCCGTCCATCTCTCATCCCAGCCACCCTCACCCATCCCATTCTCACTGCACCAACCCTCCCTTTCTCCCCTCTTTGNCCTTTTTTCTTCTTCTTTTACCCTTAAAGAGCGAACAAAACAAAACAAGAGAAAACGGTGCCAATCCGATCCTCTTAACCCAACGCGCCCACCCCGGGGAGGGATCGCGCCGCGAGCCCCACGCATTCGCCCCGTTCCTTCAGAGCAACTCCAGCAAATTGAAAGCCTCGGAGGGGTGTGCCCTGAGGCACTCTGCAAATCCACTTCCTTTGTCATAACAAGAACAAATCCCACCTTTGAAGTTTTTCCTTCTTGTTACAAGGGGAATGTCTTTTGTTTAATCCATTTTAGCCTTTAATGCCTGACCTGGATCAATCCTGTTGGGTAGATTACACACTGCTCACGCCGACTTTAAACCACCCTACAGGGATTTTTATTTTCCCCCTCCCTGCTCTCCCCACCGCATTGGTGTGAGAATCTCAGCAATAATCGGCGTTACGACTTTAGACCATCGCTCACTTTGAAGGAGGAGACTGTCCTTTAACAAAGGGTGGGGGGAGGCAGCCCTCAAATATCAAGCAGATTTAATCAGCTTTGAGGCTGTTCAATCTCCTGTTCAGAACAGATCTTTATTAGTTATGAATATCAGCGCAGAACTTCCCTGGGCTCTGTGTGTCTCCATGGCCGTTTTGTGCCCCGTTTGGGACTTTCCCATTGCAGAGCTGGGGTGAAGCCTGGGCAGCGTTACCCCAGGGCTGCTGCAAACTCATGGTCAGGGCGTCCTGGTCTCCTCCATTCCACTACTCATGGAGATGCACGAGCGCTGCCAGCAGAACCCAGGTGCCCTCCTTGACGGCCCAGATGTGCGGTGCCACGTGGAGAATAAATCCACACGTGGCCCTATAACCTCATCTCATTCAACCTCGCATGGGACTTGTGGCCTCAGCTCTCAGGGACCCCTCAGTTTTGCAAGAGAACCTGTAGCCTTGGCTTCCTTTGCTCCCTAATAACCACTTACAGTGGGTATGCCCCATCTGGAAGCACTCTCCTGCCTGCAGCACCTCTCTTCTCAGACAGAACCAAAGCTGCCCTGTAGGTCTGGCTGGCAGATGAGCACAGGCTGTCTTCCTTTTTCTTCTGGTTTAAGGCTAATCCCCAGCCCTGTTCTTGAAGGGATGCAAAGCAGTGGGGCTCAGGCTGGTGCAGGGGAACCTGGAGGTGATGGCAAGCAGCAGTTTGCAGCCCTTCCCAGCTCCAGCGCCGGCCATGGACCAGGATCCCTTCTGTTCCTCCTGCCTGGGCTCTCTCCAAACTGGTGACGACACTTTGAAGCCCCAGGCTGGACAAGGTGCCTGATAGCGGTAGATGGGGCAGGAAGCTCCCTGCAGGGCTCACGTGTGATTCTCCTCATAATAAACCTCCAAATGAAGTTTATCTTCTGTGGCACATCATCCTCAGGCTGCGATTTTCTCTGCTTTCACAACCAGGCATCTCTGCTCTCTTGGACACTTCACACATCTCATTTTTCTCTCCTTACCATACTCAAGGAACTCCATTCTGCTCACTTCTGACCTCGGTTCATTGGGATGCTTTGGATTTCTGCACAAAAGCTCCATTCTCTCCCCTTCTCCAAGATCCACCACAGGCAGATGAACCATCTCAGTGTCTCATCCAATGACACACAAAAGCAAACAGAAGAAATGAACCTGCCAGAACATCCCAGAGACATCTCCCATTGCAGTTTTTAAGAAGCCCCAAACATCCTCAGGTGGATGCAGCCCATCCTGCCCATGGGTGATGCTCCGTGACCCCAGGGCTTGGCTGACCCCAAGGCAGAATTCTGGACTTCCCAAGCAAGGGGATAAAAGGGAGCCTTCTCTACTGGCTGGGTCCCAGCTAAGCAATACGTTCCAAACAGACTCTTTGCCAATGAAGGAACCCTTTGCAGGAGCTAGGAAGGCTGGGGACATGAGAGCATCTAGGATGCAGGATGATGATGATGTGCTAACAAAGTAGTGGGATTGCTAAAAGTTTAGCAGGTATTTGAGGGTTTAACAGTCGTAAACAGAAGTTTTAGACTCACATGACAGTGATCCCCACCAAGATGACAACACTTCCCCAAGGAGCAGCCTGTTCCCATGAAAGAGACAGGCATCTGGCTCTTAAATGAGCCCAGGGCAGCCCCACCCTGGGTCCAGCCCTTCTGGTCCTGTGAGGGGGGCACAGGTGCAAACCATTTTCCTGTGCTCCCCAGGCAGCCACCGCCTTTCCCCAGGTGCTCCGTCACTGATTCAGGCCCTGACCTGGTGTTCCCCTCACAGTGACACAACAAGGTCCCACCAAAGCTTGGGGCCATCTCCTGCCCTCACCCCAAGCCCCAGCGAGAGGTGGGAGCCATCTGCTCGCCCTGCCATTGATGCTCCCATTTGGGGTTTTGCCAGCGGGAGCCACAGAACACCCACCACGACCTTGCTGCTTCACCCTGGGGGGAAAGCAAAGAGCAGGGACATTTTGCGAGAAGGGCTGGGTCAGACCCCACAGAGCCACACCAGCCATCCCATAGGATGGTGCTGGTAAGGACACACTCTTTTGCTTTTTAGGAGACTGATATGCTTTGAAATTAGCAGCCCTCCATTAGCTCTCCAAATAGCTCTGCATCATTAGGGTCAGTAGTCTGCACTCCTCGGAATGAGCTTTTACCTGAATTAGCATCTCAAAGAGGCAGGGCTCCCTTCCCACTTTTAATTCCGGCACCGCTGCACATCAGGATGAGTGTAGTGGCCAATCCCATCCCCGCATCCCAAATACATTCAGGGGAACCTGCTGGCTTGTTTAAAATGTTCTTTTTCCTTCCCATTCTTTACTAAATGCCTATTATATTAATGTTTAAAATCCATTTAAGTTCATCATGGGTGGCTTTGTGAAAGGATACCGGCTCCGTCATTGTAATTAGATGATTTATTGCCCTCTCGTGGTGACACACGCTAACTAGAGAAGCTGTGATTTAAATTGGATGATCTTTCCAAGAGTGTTTGAGTGAGAAATAAAGGGAGAATTATTAATACCATTAGAAATCAGCGGCGTATACGTGCTAGGGATATACTGTGCTAGGGAAGGGATTAGCCCAAACTTGCTGGTTTGCAGCTGAGCGCTGCTTTAGCCAGCATCCATCCCAACGTGGGACTGACATCCCCCATCAGCTGGCACAGTGATGGGCACGTCATAAAAGCAGAGGTGTTGGATGAAATCTCTGGGTTTAGAGAGAGAAACCATGGGGAATCCATCACCCTGGGGTCTGCTGCTCCGCGTGCCCTGGATCTGACATCTCTTCTCACCCTCATTTTCTGCTGCTGGCCACACGAGGCTGTGGTTTAATTTTCTTTTTATTTTTTTCCAAAAGTTTATTGCTTGTATTTTCCCTGCTGATTAAGACACACGAAGCTCTATCTGGGTTTACAGCCCTTCTCCCCTCCCAGCCTGCCATCCTTCCGCCCTGTCCCCGCAGTGCAGAAAGCTGCAAAACACCCAGAGCTAACCCATGTGTGATAATTCCCCATCAGTGTAAGGGAACGCACACCAGCATCTTTCATTTCATTTAGAAAACAAACAAACAACAACAAATAATGATAATAAAAAAAGCAACCACCAAACAGAGAAGCCCGAACCGCAATAATTTTGTATCAAACCCAAGTACAGACCCAGCCTGGAGCTGTGATTCAAACGCCTGGGTTAATACAGTGTAAAACCATGAGCACATCCTCTTACGGTGGGGGCTTAAATCTTTACGAGTGGCTTATATCAATCTAGTTTAAGTCAATTCCTCACCCAGTTAAGCTAAATTGAAATAAGCACTCAGACCCCAAATGCCGGCACGGAGCCGGCGACTCCTAATCTCCTGGCACATAGGAATGGCTTCAGCCAGGCACTGTGGGACCGTGTCCCTGCAGGGTGCAGGGTGACAGGGACAGCTCAGCCCTCCTCCAGGTGGCCGTGCCTTTGCAGAGAGCTTTCAGCCTCAAATATTAAGCATCCACTCTTCAAGGCTTTGGGGAAAAATTCTGCTGTTGGGTTGGCCCTAAGGATGAATTTTGGTGTTGTGGGATGGAAAGCCCTCGCCCTATGGCTCGGTTCCCATTTTCCCAGGTGGGTTTTAGGGAGGAGGTGGCAGGTGGACACTGTGCGTGGGGAGCACAGGGACCTGTGCAGCCTTAAACACATCTGTGGTGACTAAATAAAATGGAGCTTTGATTTTGGTGTAATCAGGAAAGTTCTCGGTTGGGTTCGAAATTCTCAGTTGGGTTCCATGAGCCTTCGGCCTCAGACACAGGAGCACCGCTCAGCTCTGCCTCCTCACCCCAGCATCTCCATCCCAGTGCTGAGCAGCAGCTTTCTGAAAGGCAGGGGCAACCCCAAATGTTGTGATTCCCCCACAAAATGCTGCGTTATTTGTGCCCTCTGCATCCTTTGCCAACCAGGAAGGAGGCACAAAGTCAGCGCTGGTGAAATCATCCAAGCCCCTTGGATGATCCTTGGGAGATTCAGCAGACACAGCTTTGAGGCTGTCACCAAACAGCCCCATGCCCCAAAACTCCAGGACTGGACTTTGCTCTTTGGGGCAGGACAAAAGCCATTTTTTAATCCATTACACATGCACTCACATTCATTCGGGTGAGTGAGAGTTGTGAATACGAAACCACGTGAAAAAACAACCCCATGCAGAAGAAACCCAGGGTGAGGAACCTGCTGCTGAGTACTAAATAAATAAAAACTCATGACATACAGCAGCACCACTAAAATATAGACATTGATGAACCCATAGGATGTGACTCAATGGAAAAGTGCCTACCACACATCTCCCCACCAGGCTGCCATCGCAGCCAGGGAATGCATCAAGTCCTTGCCCTCTGGGAAGGAAAAAGGCACAGGGGAGCAGTGCCTGCAGGAGGAGGTGCTGTGTCTGCAGATGTTGGGTGTGCTCGGCCAATAGGACCAACCTGTGACCAAACAGCATCCCGGGCTGCCCCGCAGCCTGGCTTGGACTCTCCCAATATTTGCGGCAACCCAAAGGGTGTTTGGGGCTGGCGCTTGGGAAAGGGTTCGTTTTGATTGTGACGATGACGATGACGATGATGATGATTTTCTCTTTTAGAATCCCGACGGTCTCCCTGCTGTTCCCCAGGATGGGTGCTCTGGGCATTAGGTGGCAGCAGCACTCAGGCAGTGAGCAGCATCATCCTCGCAATTTCTGTGCTCCTGTTATTCTGTACAGAGCAACGCTGGATGCTGGCAGCGAAAACGGGGGTAACTTGGAAAGCAGCCTTGGGCTGTCAGTGTTATCACAGAAATTAATATCACGGGATCAGTGCTGGTGCTGTGGTCGATGAACACCCGTGAAAACAGAGCACCCATGAGAAGAAAATAACAGGGAAAATCACAGCATTTGGTAGAACAAATTTTGGCCAACATTCAGTTTGGGAGGGTAAGGTGCAACGAGGGGATAGCTCTCTTTAACCCTGGCTTTTGGAAGGCCATTTGCAGGAGGAAAAGCAATGTTCCAACATGAGTCAGCTGATTTAGCTCTGGGTTCTGCTTTCATAGCCCATAGGTGATTCTGGCTGCAATGCAGGGAGCACTGCCTAATGGGTATTTTCACAAGCACAGTGTTTTCAGCCCCAGCTCTCTGGTTTTCTTCCCATCAGGAGCAAACCAGAAGAAAAAACCTTGCAAAAAATAAAAATAAGAAACTGGAGAGCAAAAGATTTCTTTGCTATTGCTGCAGCTGCAGAGGTATGCATGGAAGTGCAAGAGAACTCGCAGGGCACGGCGTTTATTTTTTTATCTGACACATCCACTTGCTCAGCCTCACCATGTCTTATCTACCAGCCCTGATAAGAGCCCCAGAGAAAAAGAAAACAACAAAACAGCAGGGAAATTAACAATCCAAAGAAATTGCATCAGTGTGACAAAAGTGGGGACAGAGAGCACCGTGTCCTTTGTCCCCCCACGATAGGGCTGCCTGGAGACCAGGGGGCTGTTGTGCCAAACAGGGCTGAAAGAGGGCGTGGGTTTGACGTGGGTTTGGTTTCTTTTCCTGGTGACATTTCTGCAAACATGGGACACGCCTGCACCCACACCCTGCAGGCAGCTTGACCATGACGTGGCTCCAGAAGGAACCTTAGCAAAAATAAAAATAAAATAAAAAGGTATTTTTGGTTGTACTCTTGGCTGCTTTTGCTCCAGAGCTCAAGGGAAGGTGCTGATCCCCAACCACCTCCAGCAGAACAGCAGCTGGGTGCATCCCACGAGCAGCGTCCCGCCATCTCCCCTCTGCTCGTGCAAAGCCCTGAGCAGCTCCTCGCAGCAAATCCCATGGAGATGATGTAGGGAGAAGCCCAGCTGGGCCAAGTCCAGGCTCTAAACACAGTCACCAGCCCTTTCCCATGCTGGGTGGGGGTCTGGCACCATGCACCCCATCCAGATACCCCAAATGGACCAAATGTCCCAAATACTCAGAATATCCCAAATACTTCAAATATTTCAAACACCCCCCATATTCTCAAATATCCCCAATATCCCAATACCCCATGTTCACCAAATACCCCAAATACCCCAAATTCACCAAAAACCTCAAATTCACCAAACACCCAAATACCTCCAAATATCCCAAATACCCCAAATTCATCAAATACCTCCAAATATCTCAAATTCACCAAATGCCTCCAAGTATCCCAAATCCACCAAATACGTCAAATATCCCAAATACCTCAAAGACCCCCAAATACCACAGATTTACCAGATACCCGAAATATCCCAGAGCCACCATGCACCATGCAAAAGAAAAATCCAGCAAGCTGCAGATAAGCAAGGCTGGGGCTGAACACCTGAATACCACCCCCATTTGTATACATATATATTTAAAAAAATCAAAATCAAAGAGAAGATTGTCTGTAACCTTTGGCTGTAACCTTTCTGTGTCTTGCTGATGAAATTCAGCACTCTGCCTGCCAAGAACAAGTGGTGGGGCTTGCCAGGCACTATGGAGCAGCGTGCCCTCATGACTCAGGGGGATTTTGTGACTTATCACGTGTGCACTGCAGTGATTTACACCGTAACGGGGGGAAGCAGGAGGTCACATTCACAAATGTTGGGAGAAATCCTTAATTACTCCCCCAAGGGCTACGTCGGAGCTACTGTAGGGCCAAAAAAAAAAATGAGATTGAAAAGGTTCATTAAGGAATTTGGCAGACAGATGTGCCCGCAATGCCGAGTCGCCATGTGGTCCACGACCTTAAACCGGAGAGCTGGGAACCACAGCGTGATGAACGCGGAGGGTGGGAGAGAGTGAAGCAGCACTTCTGACCCGTGCTGTGAGGATGCTGCCTTGAGATGTTGGTTTTGCTCTGTGCAAGGAGCGGAGGTGCCAAGAGAGGGCAGCCCACGCCGCCACATCCACGCCCGGCATTTCCCAACCCGACGCGTCGAGCCATTGGGATGCTGTGAGCAAGCAGGAAAAGAATAGCGTAGAATGAAATATAAATAATAAAAAAAAAAGAAGGAAAATAAATAAATAAAAGGCATTTCCAGCCTAAATTCCCTATGCAAAAATGCTGGGAAAGAAAATATGAAGGGAAGCCAACTTTGGAGGGAGCCATAAGGTTGAAGCCGTAGGGCTGTGCTGCTCACCATGTGCGATGTTTTGAGGCCAGCCTGAATCCCTTCCATAAGTGCCCTTCTATAAGGTGTCCCCAGGCTTTGTTTTCAGAATGTTCAATGAAAAGTTCAAAATGTTTTCTGAAAAAAGAAAGAGCGGAAAGCGTCCAACATGGGGCACGGCTCAGCCCCATGGAGCGCGTCCTGCAGGTCTCGGCCCCTCGGGGCAGCACTGATTTCCCATGCAGACATCTGGGGTTTCAGCCTCCCTCGAGCCCATAAAAGGCCTTTTCCTCGCAGCTTTGCACATTTACAGAGCCCTTAATAAATAGTGACAACAAAACCCGTGGAGATGGGGTAATGGGTTGTGTCAACGTGCAAACCCGGCTTCGGGGCATCGCCGAGCAAGTGGCCTCATCTCAGCAGCCCTAATTGTGCCGAGAGCAGGTGGGGTGGATTGCACCAAACACACGATTCAGGCGTGCAAAGAGTGAATTATTCACAGCCCCAGCCCCAACACTGGGCTCCTTTCTTCCCTTTCAATGCGGATTTGTGCAGCCCCACAACGTGCGTGGCTGACCACGAAACCTGGGATGCTGAGATGAGGATGGGCCCCGAGGTGGCTGGATTTTAAGTAAATTAACCAGGAGGAAAAAGAATTACCCAGCAAATTCCCTCGACATGTTGCACCAATTTAAGGCAATGTTGATGTTGATTTATTGATTTGGAAAGGTACTTACATTTATAAAAGCAGCCAGGGCTTGTCCATGGTGCCAATAATGGAACACGGCCACGCTGGCTGGCACACGGCAGCTCCAATCCTGCCTGCCCCATACCAGGGCAGCAAAGTCCTCATGGGAGGAGATGGGAGCAAAGGGAAAACTAGGAAACTATTTCCCCTATAACTGTAGAGACATGGAATTATAGAATCATGGAATGGTTGGAGTTGGAAGGGGTATCTGCTCCTGCTCCCTGCAATAAAGAGGGACATATAAATAACATAAAATAACAAAATAAAGTAAAGTAAAATAAAATGAATCACAGCTGGAAGATGGAAAGAGGAACAGTTTATAGGGTATTGTATGGTGCTGTAGGAATGGCTGAACAAAAGCCCATAGAGTCTGCAGATAAACCTGGAGTAACCTTCCCCCTCGGCAGGCATTTATGTGTGTTTGTTTGCAGAACTTGCTTTCTTTGCATGTTTTTTTTCCCCAAAATACCCAAGAAGCATGAAGTTGAAGCTGCCCAGCAAAAAGCCACTGTGCTGTGGGAGGGGATCTGGGGCACAGGCTCACCCTGAGCAGCTTGGCAAATCCTGGTGCCATGCAGGAAAGGGTTCAGCAGAAAGCTGGTGAGTGCTGGATGCTGGGAGCATGGCTGTGGGGACACCTGGGGACACCGTGCTGTGCTTCTGGAGTCCCAAAAGGGACTCACAAATAGAGCAGAGGTTGGGAGAAAATCCCCTTGTGCAGCAAAGGCCAATAGGCTCCCTCAGGCTTCATTCTTAGGAGCCCCCAACCCACGGGCATCCCCTGCCATTGACTTCCCCATCTGAACAATGATGGAATACAGCGAGGACAAATTGCCTACAACTGGTGCAAGCCACAGAAATTGCTTTGGTTACCAATAATTAAAGCTTCCAATCCAAGCAATAAGGGTGAGCATGGTGTAAAAATGGGGAATGTGGGGAGGGGGCTGCGCCGTGGGAGCCCTCCGACATAGCCCCAGATAAGTAAGACATCATTAATAAATCAATGACAGGAGAATGGAAATGGAAGTGGATGAATCAGCGAGCTGATCGGGTCACAGATGAAAAATAGCACATCTGCTGCTGCTTTCAGTGCATTAACAAATAAGGCCACTGGATCAGACACACTAATGCTTGGAATAATGAAGCTTCAAGAGCGATTAGAGCATAAATCACTTTTTTAAAACGTAGGCGGTCCCTCCCCGGCCATCGGGAGACATATTTGTTTTATTCCGTGTGCTCCTGGCGATGCTGCTGCCCCGCTCTGCTCCGTGGAGAAGCACAAACCTGCTTGCTTCAGGGCTCAGCCCCATGCTGTGGTTCCACTGGGCTGCATTGGGTCACTGTGTTGGGTGTGCAGCAATTTGGGGTTTAGCTGCATTGGGTCAGTACGTTGGGTGTGGAGCAATTATTTGGGATTTGCCTCCCTAGCTGTCTCTTCTGGCTGGGAGCATGGAGTCAGGCTGGAGGAGCTCGGCACACAACGCTCCCACCGACATCCGGCCCCCCAGGAAGGGATTCCTTTGGATTTTGGCACTTCCCAGCCCCAAGCTCATGGGCTCCTGCAGCGTTCACTCTTCTCCTCATTCCTATTTT
Organism: Penelope pileata; assembly: GCA_013396635.1. NCBI lineage: Eukaryota > Metazoa > Chordata > Aves > Galliformes > Cracidae > Penelope > Penelope pileata. The sequence goes on along the minus strand of WBMW01000162.1, from coordinate 239,301 downwards.
CCCGTCTCCCCTCTATTGAACACAAGGATGGCACAGCACCCCAAATCCTCCTGCTCCTGGATCCCCTCCACATCAACCATCAGCCCCATGCCCACACATTGCAGGATGTCATGGATCACAAACCAGGAGATGTCAGCACCATTGGGGTACCATGGACGCAGCTCCCATCCATGGGAGCAGGATCTCCCGTCCCCACTGCTCCCCAATTTCTCTCTGCACAACCCCACATCCTCCACCCCCTTCCCATGCACTGCATGTGGACGAGCAGATCAATAACCTCATCAAGCTGCTCCCCCAGGGCTTGCAAGAGAGACGGATCGTTATTGGTGTTTCTATTTTTAAACAGTGCTGGGATATTACAGCAATAGGGTCATCCGCGTCCCTGGCTCCAACGAATCGTGACCCGAGCTGCAGATGTCTGGGTCTGTAAGGACAGAGCAACCTAAACGTGGAAATCCAGCACCAAAATAAGAATAGGAAGAGCCAGTTCCTGGTAAACACTTGCACGTGCTTAAGTTGGACCCCGATGCTCCATCCCACACCTGCTTTATGGACAGAGTTGTTCCAGTCTGCTTTTTTCCCCATAAAGAAGCACCGACGTGGCTGGGATAAGGCAGCAGTCAACCTGCCCATGGGCATTTTCCAGCACAGAGCCCCAGGTTTCCCTCCCATGCATAAGCCCTTTGGGGCAGGGGACATAATCAGGGAAACAGATTGAGCCATTGCAGAAAGAGCCCCAAAATTTTCTGTGATGTCCCCGAGTGGTAATGGCCTCAACAATAAGATGAGAGGTAATGGCCTCAAGTTGCACCCAGGGAGGGTCGGGTTGGGTATTGGGAAAAGTTGATTCTCCAAAAGAGTGGTCAGGCACTGGCACAGCTCCCAGGGAGTGGGACAGTCACCATCCCTGGGGGTGTTCCAGACCCGTGGAGATATGGCACTGAGGGACATGGCTCAGTGGGCATGGTGGGGTGGGCTGGGGCTGGACTTCATGACCTTAAAGTCTTTTCCAGTCTTAATGGTTCTATGAGTGCAGCCCAGGTGGGCTGTGCACAAAGACCAGGTTGACTCAAGTCAGGAGGGTTTGTTCCAACATTTTGAACAAAATATCTGTGCTGTTGGCTTTTCACTGTGGGGATAGAATCATAGAATTATAAACCAGCTTGGGTTGGAAGGAACATTAAAGACCATCTTGTTCCAACCCCACAATGATGAATGAGTGAATGATGAACCCACAGCAGCTGAAAAACACGAGCGATCGGAGCTTCCTCCCACAGCCCCCATGAAATTGCGTCCCAACGAGGACAAGGCACTGCTTGGGATTCAGGGGCAGCCGCACGCAGGATTACTGCACGATGAGATTACCGACCCATTAGGATTCCCTACACCACCACTATCCAATTACTCAGGTCCAAATGCCGCTGCTGCCTGCCCACGCCTGGGTGAAATCTCTTCCCACTGTCCCACCAAATGTGATCCCTTTGGCTTATTGCAGCCTGGAGTTATCAATTTGCAGTGAAGGCAGGGAGGGCTCCGCTGGGAGCTGAGCCCCTGCCAGGGGGCTTTACACCCCCTTGCTTTACACCAAGCACAAATAGCAGCGAGGTTCCCAGCTCGGATTGGGAGGTCTGCTCTTGCTGTGAGGTGCTCTATTGCGGCGACAGCTGCGGGTGTTTGTGCCAATATTAAAAGGCAAAGAGCCACCCAGCGACACTCGTTCATTGGGAAGAGCATCGCCAAGAAGCCTGCTCGGGTTGAGATCACCTGTTTGCAAGCAATACCAATCGCTGAACCAAGAACTGACGACGTGGTCCATCGGTGTCCCTCTCCCTTCGGCTCTGCCATGAGACCCCCTAAGAGCTGAGAGAGCACAGAGCTGGACCCGATTGGGATTCACACCCATGAGCCCTGGCACCAGCAATAAGGATGGGTGCATTTGGGATGAGGGCAGCCCCAGGCCTCCTCCCATCACAGAACCATGAGGATGCTTGGATGTGTCCCCATTGGGAGTCACCTTGGCACCCCAGGGTGCAGCCCCAGTGGGTGGGTGCAAGGCTGTGACTTTGGAGGAGCAGAAGTGAAATTCATAACTGTAAAGGCTGTGAAAAGGTCACTGCAGACATCCATCCCAGCACGGCGTGGCTGCGTATCTGCATTTTTTAAAGGCGTGCTTTCATGTTGGGAAGCGTTTAAAAATGCAGATTTTGACCTAAAAAGGGCTGGAATGGCTCCTTGGGTGTGCATTCAGAAAGTGTTTGTCCTCTGAGTGGAGAAGAGCCTGCTGCTTGAATGGTGTGGCTGGGCAGGGGGCTCGCACCAGAGGTGGGGGTTTGTGAAGGGAAATGACAGAAAGACAGGGAAAAAGGGAATGGGGAAAAAGGGAATGGGGAAAGGGAAGGGGAAAAAGGGAAGGGGAAAAAGGGANAGGGAAGGGAAGGGAAGGGGAAAGATAAAAGAGGAAAAGACAAAGAAAAGTGAAAAGAAAATGAGAAAAAGGGGGGAAACAAGAGGGAAAAATGAAGAAAAAAGGAAAACACCCGAACAGTTTACGCTCCTGGAAACAAGACAGTGGCAGGAGGCACTGGGGTGCAGCAGGAGCAGCACACCCAAACCCCATTGCAGGGCCTCAGGTGGATCCCTACATGCACATGTAGGACATGGGGACATCCCACCAGGCAGCCCCTGCCCTGCACAGCACGTGTGGAGCCAGCTCCCCCAAAGAGCTCCAGTGCAGGTCAGAGCCACACTTTGAGCATCTTCCAATATTAAACACAACTCAGGCGCTGCCAGTAGCACATCTGCAGGGCTTCCTGCTCCCCTCCATCGGCTCTGCATGGAAGGCAGCTGTGAAACACACAGGTCAAAAGCTCCCATGGCAGTGCATCTCCCTTCTGGAGGAGCGTGAAGCAAGAGCACCTTCTTGGCAAATATTTGAGGGTGGTCACGAGGTGCAACATCAGGTCATATGGTCGTGTTTTTATATGGATGCTGGAAAAACCCAGGTTCCCCTTCTGCAGGAGCTGTTTCTGCTGTCAGAGAACACCATGTTCTCCCCAGCTCTGCTGCTTTGCCATTAACCCAAGTGTGATGGGACAAACCTCCAGGCAGGATGAGTACCCAGGGGACACAGGGCAGTGGGGGAATTATGCTGGCACCCATATTTGAGTGGGACAAGACCTGGGTGCATCTGAGATAAGACCGAGATGAGGACAGGACAAGACCCAGATGTGGATGGTACAAGACCTGGATGCATCTGGGACAAGAGCTCCCATGGCTCTCCAGGGGCTGCATGGCCAGGGGGATGCATGGCATCTCCTTGCTGCTCCCTGCCCCACGTCCTCAGCTGGAATAGCTTGTCAGAAAGGGTTTGAGGCCAGATAAATCCAGGCTCAATTTAGTGCCTGTTACACTCTGCAGGGAGAAGGATGCCCCTGTCCGGAAAAACGCACTCACTGGTTTTCATCCTCTTGATTTATGGAGCTTCTGGTTTCAGAGATGTTCCTCTCCTCTCCAAACGAAGCTGGTGCTGACAGCTCCATCCATCACCCGGGCTGTCAGAGGCCCAGTGCTTTAAATAAGCTATTAAAGTGAGATCTAGCTGGTTAACAGTCATAACAGGCCAGAAATCAGAGAGTTTGCTTACTTCAGTTCCCAGCCAAATGAATTTCCTTTTAATGACCAGGGACCGGAGGGCATGATGACTGCGGTCTGGCAACGGGAGATATTCCTGCTCCCAGCAGTACCCAGAGCTCTGCCTATAAACTCAGTTGTACAGAGGAATCCGTCTTCGTTATTGATGGTAAAGTCTAATTAACAGGCTAATTAGTATGGGCTCCAGCACCCATGATGCTTGACCTTGGGACCCTCCATGGTGGTGGCTGTGGGAGGACACACTGCAGCTCTCGCTGGGCAGACATCCCTCTGGAATGCATTTTTTTTACAAAATAATGTATTTGGATGCTTTCTCTTCCCCTTGAGCTCCCAATAAACCAAGGTTTTGGCTCCAAGAAAGGGTCCTGCTGTGCCACATCCTACCACATCCAAGAAGTGACCAACGTCAGCAGCAACATAGCACCTTCTCCTCTTTTTTTTTGTTTTTCTCTGAGTTCACCCCTGAAAAATCCAGGCACTTTGTCTTTTTTAGTGAGCTCGGTGTCCTTGTCATCTTTTCCCTTTTGATTCCCACCAGCTCGTGCCAGCCGTTCCCACCCCACCATCCATCTTGCCCACCTCCATCCAATCTCATGTCTCGAATCACCTTGCCTCCACGCTGCACCCAATTCAGTCCCAAGGATGGAAAACCTAAAAATCACCGGGATTTCATTCCCAGCCCCAGCAAAGGAGCAAGGGGGCTTTGCTGGAGCTGTCCTGCAGGGAGAGGTCCCACCAGCACAGACCATGAGAGGGAATCGGGACCCCAACCAGGCTTTTGCCTTTTGGGTAATTGAAGGCCACTGATGCCCTAAACACCTGCATGGCTCTAAGCCACCAAAATGAAGTGCTTTGCCCCATGGACACGTTTCTCTCATCACACGAGCAGCAGGAAGGGGATCGTGGCCATTCTGGGCACCCTGGTTTGTTGATAAGTGAGTGGGCGTCCCCTCAGCACTAATTACATCGTTATTAGTTGCACGCTTGCTTGGTGGCCCTTGCAGGGAAGGAGGAAGTTGCATCCTTGCCAGAATTTGGAAAGACACAGGGCCCTCGTCTGCCTTGAAATCAGTTTGTAAACAGGGATTTTGTTGGCATTTGCTCTCAGCCAGGTAACGCTTCTGGGCAAGGAGTCAAGCATAGATCTGCTGTCTTGCAGCGTCGTCTCAGAGCCTTTAATCTGCACTGACACCGAAGAAAGCAATTTTCCTCCCTCTACTCCTGGACTGGTGCCACTCTGCACACACACACACTGGAACAAGCCTGCAAGAAATGGGGAAGGTGATGTTTTATGGGGACGGGTTCCCAGGTTGGTGTGATGGCAGGGAGGGTTGGCAGTGGGGTGACGGCTGGAGCTGATGTGGGGCGGATGCACAGAGTGAAGGCAGCATGGTGTGGTTCATCCCCACACTGAATTTTGTCCAAGATTCAGGAAGAAATTCAGGATTTAGGATAGCCATAGCCTGCTGTTATCTCTTGCTATGACTACGGAAATTTAATTCCCATCCAGTGGGAGCATCACCCTTTCCCACATCCTTGGGACCTTCTGCCAGCCATTTCCAGAGGCTCCTTAGAGTCATAGAATGGTTTGGGTTGGAAGGGGTCTTTAAAGGCCATCTGGTCCAAATCCTGGCAATGAACAGGGACACCCACAGCTCACTGAACGCCTTCAATGTCTCCAGGGACAGGGCATCCACCACCTCTATGGGCAACCTGTGCCAGTGCTTCACCACCCTCAGCATAAAAAACTTGCCCAAATAAATAAAAAAAAAAAGGACAAATACCCAAGGTCACGGCACAAAACAAAAGCGATTGGCTCCTTTTGGGGAGGATGGGTTGCACCCAGCACAAGAGGAAGCTCACCCAGACAGTGACGAATGCGCAGGCCGATGGGAAGATACAGCCGTATTTATTACCGGTGGTCATTTCTGACAGCAGCGTGTTAATAAGAATGCTAATAGTCAATATTGCTCCGGGAGAGGCCTCATCCATTTTTAGCAGCTTGCTGGAGCCTGGTGGATGGGTTTCTTACGGGCTGTTCCTTGCAGCCGCCGACGCGATGCGATCTGAGCTCCTCCAGCTCCGGCACGGCGAGGTGGTGAGGCTTTATTGGGCTCTCAGAAATCCAATTTTACTGTGTCCAATATCACGAGTTGATTAAACCCGATTTGAATCGACAAACGTCTGGGAGGGTGGGTGGCAGCCGGCTGTGAAAGGAGGGAGGGAGTTTAATAAACAGGCTCGGGAGATAAAAATCTACTTTTATTCCAATAAAACGCCCGCGTCAGAACACTGATGGCTGTATGAAGGGTGGGGGAGAGGAAAAAGGAAGTCTCCAAGCCAGAGAGAGCTTTGAGATATTGAGAGCACAAGAGATGAAAGCCAAAAGCAGGTGGGAAGGGAGAAGTCGGTTTGGTTCAAGCCAATGGAGCACAGCATCCAGGGCACTGCTGATGCCATGGAATTGCCTGGGGGGAAAAAAGGGACAAGGAGTGACCCCACTCTTGGGGTGCCAGGCACCAAAACCCCAACAGAACGCTGGGTGTCCCCAGACAGGGATGGTCCCCAAGGAGATGAAGGGACCCCTCCGCCCTTCACAGCACCCCGTGCCCCCACACCATCCCCAGAGGCTGCAGGTTGAGCTGCCTGCTGCTGCCCTGTATTTTGCTCCCCTTGTGATAAACCCAACTACCGCTCACCACCTGCAGCCTGGCTGCGAGGTAGCAGTGCTATAAATCCCCGCATCCCTCTGCTGTAGGGCTGCTCGGCGCTGTCAGAGCCGCCGATAAAACATCCCCTGTGATTTAGGTTAGCGGGACGACGCGGAACGCAGCCTGAGCGTGCTGCAGTGCCCGAAAACTGCGGCATCCCCGCGAGCTTCAGCTGCACATCAACATGGGGACGGCAGGAAAACCAATAACCACAGCAACAGGCATCAAGGGGGGAGTCCGTGGGAGCCCCAGCTCCTGGCACACCCCAGCTAAGAGGGTTTTTATCACCCTGAGAAAATACATTGTCATCTCCCGTGCAGCCACGGGACTCCTTGTTATTCAGCCCGCGTGCATGCCGATGGCTCTCTCCCAGGCAGCCAAAGATCACAGTGAGGGCTGCTCGAGACGCTCGCTGTGACTTTTTTTCATAAGGAGTGTGTTGTCAAAACCTTCAGGCTGCTTCTTTTTTTTTTTTTGTAAAAGGCTTAAAATGATTTTTACAGCAAGGGAGCGCTGGTTTGAGCTGTTATTCCCAGCTGTCCTGAAGGGATAATGGTTGGATATCAGGAACAATTTCTTATCCGAAAGAGTGGTCAGCAGTGAAAGAGGCTGCCCAGGGAGTGGGGCAGTCACCGTCCCTGGGGGTGTTCCAGCCCCATGCAGATGTGGCACTGAGGGACATGGCTCAGTGGGCATGGTGGGATGGGCTGGGGGATCTCAGAGGGCTTTTCCAACCTCAATGGATTCTATAGGTCAGGAACATGAGCAGCTCACACTCTTGGTCTCACACTTTCTGTATGGGAAACTCAAGCATCCATTTCTGGCTTTGCAGTTTTTAAGGGATAACCGAATGTGTGACCCAAAGTTCAAGGACTTTGGGTCCTTAAAACAATGTTTTCTTTTTACTCTCGAACCCATTGGCACCCAAAGCAAAGCAGCCCTATTGCTGGGAGCTGGGCAAGGTGGGATGAGTGCAGGCAGCCTTCATCATCCCTCCTCCATGGTGCTGGGTGGGATGGGGACCACCCCAACAGGGGTGGAGCAGCTGCTGGCAGCAATCCCAGATGTGCAATCCCATCTGTTTTATTGCCCTCATGGTTATCGTAACCCCAGTGCATGAAATGCTTTCCCTGCCCCTCCTCTCCCATCCTCCCCACCCATTTCCCTCAATATAAACATAATAATCTCTTCCCTCCAGCACTTCCAGCTCACTCCCCCTTTCCCATGAAACCCAGAGGGCTTCCAAAGCCATCGGTGCGTAGATGTGCTTTGATGTGTGCCATAGACACAGAATACCCCAAGTTGGAAGGAACCCATAAGGATCATCGAGTCCAACTGCTGGCTCCACCCAGCACCACTCAAAAATCAGAGCAGAGCATGCATTACATGAAAATCCCCCTGTGATTCTTTGCTGAAGCCTCTTGCAGCACCCATGGGCAGCCCCAAGGGCTTTGCTCCCCAAAAACCAGCCAAGACCCTGAGCATCCCCAGTCTGTTACCACGTTGGTAATCATCATAGAATCATCCGGACTGGAAGGGACCTTTCAGGGCCAAATGGTCCCAGTCCCTGCAGTGAACAGGGACACCCACAGCTCCATCAGGGTGCTCAGAGCCCCCCCAGCCTGACCTGAACATCCCCAGGGATGGGGCATCCACCTCCTCTCTAGGCAGCCTGTGCCAGTGAATTAATGGGTTTTGAGCATCCTCAAAATAAAATCACTTTGTGCCAGGTTGCTCATCCCTTCTCCGGGGCAAACAGCTGGGAAAAGGCACTTTCAAACAAATTTTCAAACCAAACAGGCTTTGTCTGTTGGCTCATATCCAGAGGGAAAAAATCTCAAAACCGAACCCCCACATTTTTATCAGATTGGGGTTGAGTAAAACTTTAAACTTCACAGAGATAACGGTGCCCGTTAATATCATTTTGCAGCTTTAAGGGTTGGGTTTCAGAAAGCCCATACCAAAATCCCTGTGAGAATTAAAGGAATCCCAGAAAATATCAGCCACGACGCCCCAGGGCTCAGGTCTTCCACCTCATCTGAGAACACTCCCCATCCCAGCACGTTTTCCTGGGAAAGCTGCATGTTTCCATGGGCCAGCACCTCAATCCAACCCCAAATCCCTGCAGAAAACAGAGAGTTTGCTGCCAGGGAGAATAAAGAGGGGAGCAGAGCAGTTAGGAAGCCTCTGGCCAGAAGGAGCAGAGCTTGTGGAAGGAGCCAGCAGCACCCAGGATTGCAGCACGTGCATGGGATGGTGGCCAGAATCCATGCCTTGATGCACAGCACCCCACATCCTCAGCACCCCACATCCTCAGCACACGGTGCTCGCCAGGTCCCACCCACATGCAAGGTCACTGCCTTCTCTTCTGTTTATTCCCTTATTCCATTTTCCAGTCCCCAAATCCCTCAGCATTTGTAAGCCAAATCAAAGCTTTTCGTTATTTTTTTTTTATTTTTTTTTTAATTACTCATAATTAAGTGATTCTTGGCAGGGAGGCTCATGGAAACAGCATTATCCCTCAGACAGGCATTCAGCAAGGAATTTCCTCTCTCCCAGCCCCAAATGCATCTGGAAAAACGGATAATGGCTGTGTTTGCTGCTGCAGCTATTTCCTCGCAGCACCCAGCACCTCGCTCAGGGCAGCCTCCAGCTGTGCATCGCTTTGGCTGTTCTCCAAGCTCTACTTCTTCTCCTTTTGCCAAAGGCACTGGGAAAAACCCTCTGCCCTTTTTTTTTTTTTTTTTCTCCTGGGGTCTGTTTCTTAGTGCACGGATGCTGCGAGCAGTGCAGATGCTGTGGGTGCTCTGGGCTGAGCAATGCCTCTGCTGCAATCTCACAGCATCTCGTGGGCAGGCTCTGGAGGTCTGAAATAACCCATCTCACCAGCACAGCCTTTGGCTGCGTTCCCAGCAGCAGCTTAATTCTGGTGGAACCCACACCATATGCGGGGATGATGCCCACCGCTGCGTCCCACACCAGCTCCAGGGCACGCGTTGGACCCAACAGCTGGAGATGCTGGAACCAACAGTTGGACCCAACAGCTGGAAACGCTCAGGGAACAACAACTAAACGCTCCATACAAACAAATATTCCAGTGCTCATGGAGCAGGTTTGAGAGGTTTGAGCTTCCCAAAACCTAAGCATGGCTGGGGGAAACCTCCCCCTCCTGCTAAACTCCAAACCAAAGAACTGGCGCTCACATCACCATGAGAGCCCCCATCTTCACAGCTCAGCTCCTGTTTTACCAAATAAGCCCAAGGAAAAGCAGCACCCAGCATGGCAGCTCTAAATATAACTGATTAAGTGATGAGAGCAGCTATTATTCCAAATTGTCTTAATTTTTTTTTTCTTAAATGATGTATATTTAGTTTTATTTTGATGCATCTTCTTGTCGGGTTCGTGTTTCTCCCTGCAACCATATGGGCTTCAAAGAAAGAAAAATAAACAGAAAAAAATAGAAGAAAAAAAATAGAGATAGCTGTGATTGGGATAGATCTGCACAGCTGAGGCTGTTCATCCTTACAGCAAAGCAGATGGGGAGAAGTTCAGGATGGAGCTGCAGGACTGGGGCTGGTGGGAAACCCCACGATCCTCCATCCACACCCATGGTCTCCACCCCATGCCCAAGCACAGCAGCAGGGACAGCGATGGGCACTGGGAGTTGCTGGAAGAGCAGATAATGATTTGGCTTCTGCAGCACGCTGCCTTGAAGGATGGCTGTAAAGCTGCAGGAAAAACCCTAGAGAAAATTCTCCTTGGGTAAATGGGGTTGGCTGCTGAACACAGGCACCAGGATGCTGATTTTAACTAATTGTATCTAGGAAATTCCAGAAACGTAAGAAGGTTTTCTGGTGTAGGTGCAGGATACAGCAAAGGGCTGTTCGCAACAACCCCAATTTGTGCAGGACTCAACCCATGAAGAACAAAGGAATGCAAAATCTCCTGGTTCCACGGGGTGGTTGTGCAGGAAATAAGAAGAGCATTTGGTTAATGCTTAACAAGAGGACACCCAGCTTCACAAACAGCCCAGCACACTAGAGATGATCCAGGGAGAGCTGCAGGGGGCCTCTAGCTTCTTCCACCACCACCACATCTGACAGCCAAGAGCACAGAGAGCAATAAACATGGGCTGAGCAGCTTCAGGGGATGAGCAACGAGGTGGGAATCCATCCCCAAACCTCTGCTGAGTGCAAAGTGCTCTGGGTTTTCACCAGGCAGGGACTCAGGTCCCAGCAAAACAGCTCAACGTGCATCCATAACCCTACAGCAACAGTCGGTCAAGAGGAACAAAAATGCAGCAAAAATTGAGTGGGGGACCCAAGAGAAATCCATGCACCAAAGCCAACTTGGGGCTACGGCGTCCATCAGCTTCCTGCATTCACATGCTTTTTACTTCAAATTCAAGATACTTCATTCTGGTGGGGTTTGGTTGTTTTAAACCAAAAGCCCCACATCTGTTTCCAAACATTTCCCTGAAAAGAAGCCAGACCCAGGGCAGCGCACCGCAGCCGTTCCCCCAGCGTTGACACAAGGGCACAGATTTACGCTTGCAGAGATCAGGGGCCAGGCCCTCGTTCCGCAGCAAGCTCTGTGCTAATTAACTGCAGACCTGGCACACAAAGCATGCCGAGTCCTTCAACTCTGCAGCCAACGTCTGCATCCTCCTCCCAGCCCTCTGGCCCCAATGAATCACTTCAAAAAGACTTTGGGCTTTCGAGGAAATTTCTGGTGTTTGCTGGTACTCATTTCCAGTAAGCAGAGCCTTGGCAGAACCATTTATGGGAACATCTGGATGGCTCTGGGAACACCATCGTTGAGATTTTCTTGGTATTTTAACTCATTTTGTTGTTCTAAATAGAGTTTTAAATGCCAAGGGTTGCTGCAGAACAAAACAATACCAAAACTTCTCTTTGGAAACCTTGACGGAGGAGTGACGTTCGTTTGGAGAATTTACCAAGTTTTTGAAGTTTTCTGAGTTGGGGAAACTTGATCTAAATCCAAGGTTTTTATGTTATTAAAGAAATCTACAACAGCAGAGCTTTGCATTTGTGAACAACAAGACGACGACCATCATCCTCCCTGGGAACAGGGAGAGAAAATGCTTTGAGTGAAGGCCAGCTGCTCCTCTGCCTTAAGTGCAAGGCTCCCCGTGAGGCTACAGGTACTGCCTCCTATCTGACAGGCTAAGGATTACTGAAGCTTTGATACAAAGCTGCAAACTCTGTCCAAACAAAACCAAAAAATAACAAAACAAAACCAAAAAACCAAACCATTCTGGATGCTCGTGCAATTCTAGTAGAGGTCAAGGTCCTGTTTTCCAAGAAACTCTTCCTCTTGTCCAATCCAAACATCCCAGGCACATGGCCCCAAGCACCTCCAGACCGAGGGGCACAAGGGTCCCTCCATCACCATGGCACAGAAGCATCCCTGCTATTTCCAGATGCTCAGCTCGCCCCATGGCCAGCACAGCTCCTCTTGCACCAAGGAGCCCAATGGAGCCCCAGGAGAGCTGGCAAATTCCCCCTGGCTTCAAAGATCAGAGCCCTGTCTCTGCAGCCTGCTGTAGCCAGAGTTATAATTCAACATTTAATGCAAACACTCCACGAATAGTGTTTATATACCTGCATAATTATATATAGTTTTCAACGCAAGGTGTAATGGGGGCTCTACTGAACTCCTTTCTACTGTTCAGTATTTCCTCATCTCGAGCCTGTATTCAGGCATGAGATCTCAGAGTTAAAATTTTAGAAGGGGAAAAAAAAAAGAATCAGGCTCAGACAACTCTGACATCTCTGTCAAACCTGCCTGCCTTACTTTTACATGAAAGAGATTTCCTAAGTTCCTCCTAAAAATATGCATCCATACAGCAGTACCTTGAAAGGAAAAGAAAAGGCAGGCGTCACAAGTGCTCTAGAAACCTCTCACAAAGCTCATTTTACAGCAGCAAAAGCTGCAGTCACCACGAAGCAAAGCTTTACAGCCAGGTACCACAGGCTCTCTGCTATACAGAGACCACAGCATCTCGAGCTGTGCTACTGGAAGAAGGGAAGGAAAAGCAGCGAGGGAGATGGCATCATTGGGAAGATGCTTGGACCTGCTGCCTTGCATCACACGAGTTGAATACAGACTTCAGGCTGCAGGTTTCAATTGAAGAAACAAGCTTGCAGTGCTGACTGCTATAACATCCACACCATTTACGTATGTGAAGCTTACATAGGTTGTCCTGAGGTCCTCTGGTCAGGGAGGAGCGTTCTGTACCTGTGTGCTGCTTTCCCAGCAGCGATGGTCGCAGGGGAAAGATGTTTCACTCCTATGCACACAGGTACACATATCCCAAAGCTTCTCCTCTCCCATTCACCAGCGAGCATCTTCCCAGGAAAGCAAGTGATGCTCCCCAGTTACAAGGGAGCCAAGCAGCAGATGCTCACATCTACAGAATGTTGCAGAAATCCTTCTCCTTTATTATCATAGAATGGTTCAGGTTGGAAGGGACCTTAGAGATCATCTTGTTCCAACCCCCCTGCCATGGGCAAGGACACCTCCCACTAGACCAGGTTGCCCAAAGCCCCATCCAGCCTGGCTTTGAATACTGCCAGGGAGGGGGCATCAACGACTTCTCTGGGCAACCTGTGCCAGTGTCTCACCATCCTCACAGTGAAGAATTTCCTCCTTATATCCAGTCTAAATCTACCCTCTTCCAGTTTATAACCATTACCCCTTGTCCTGTCACTACTCTATCCTTGTAAAAAGCCCCTCCCCAGCTTTCCTGTAGGCCCCTTCAGGTCCTGGAAGGCTGCTATCAGGTCCCCCCGCAGCCTTCTCTTCTCCAGGCTGAAGAGTCCCAACTCTCTCAGCCTGTCCTCGTAGGGGAGGTGCTCCAGCCCTCTGATCATCCTCGTGGCCCTCCTCTGGACCCGCTCCAACAGCTCCACATCCTTCTTGTGTTGGGGGCCCCAGAACTGGACACAATACTCCAGGTGAGGTCTCACGAGAGCAGAGTAGAGGGGCAGAATCACCTCCCTCGACCTGCTGGCCACGCTTCTCTTGATGCAGCCCAGGATCCCGTTGGCCTTCTGGGCTGCAAGCGCACACTGCTGGCTCATGGTGAGTTTCTCATCAACACACACCCCCAAGTCCCTCTCCTCAGGGCTACTCTCAAGCCATTCTCCGCCCAGCCTGTATGTGTACTTGGGATTGCTCCGACCCAGGTGCAGGACCTTGCACTTGGCTTTGTTGAACTTCATGAGGTTGGCATGGGCCCACCTCTCAAGCCTGTCCAGGTCCCTCTGGATGGCATCCCTTCCCTCTGGCGTGCCGACTGCACCACTCAGCTGGGCATCATCTGCAAACTTGCTGAGGGTGCACTTGATTATGCTCACCCCGATGTTTTTTCCTACTTATCAAAAAAAAAAACAAAAAACCAGACAATTCATTTCAGCTCATTTTAGAAAACGCAGCTCCTGCATTCACAGGGACTGCATACAAAAAGGGACAAATACACAGATGTAAGCGAAACGCCGAATTACCATTATGGAAATTAATTTCAAGAGTCACAAAGCGTATTATTCCTGGAAATTGCTTTTATTTAGCAATTACGTTAACACCGCAAGAAGGCAGCTGGCATTGCAAACAAACAGTTCAATTTAAAAATCAGGGAAGAGAATTAGCTGAAATTTCAGGGCACTCACACCTGAATAGACTTCATACTTTGAATACTTAAGAATCCTCCGAGGTTTAGGGTTTTGTTTGCTGAGGAATAGAAGAAAAGGGATAAAAGAATAAGAGAAACCGTATTTTCTACCTCCTGTTTTTAAGTGATTCATATGGTTTTGCAAATCAGAGTCAAACCCTGACAACCAACCAGCAAGGGAAAAAAAACTGAAGGAGCCGATGACAATACTGAGATAACATTTTAATTTTTTTTTTTCCTTTTTTTGAAGGGTTTTTTTTTCCTGTAAAATGGCTTGTACTTCCACAGGTACAACAGCAAAGAAATCATTTCAGTCCATTTCACACGGTGTATAAAAGACCGATTTTTACAAACATACCCAGAAGTTTAACAGCTGCTAACACTGTTTAAAGGTAAACATCACTTCTCCATCGTGTGGATGAGACCTTTCCTGCGGTCGTGGGACAGGGAGGAGCCTCCGGGGGCTCTTCACCATGATCCAAGAGGAAAAGAACACCCATCCCCAATCACCGGGACAAAAACAGAAGGGACTTCAAGGGTACTTGAGACTGACTTGCCCACCAGGAAAGCCTGAGCGTGCCACGTTCAAAGGAAATCTTGACAGCCACCAATTTGTCTTGTAGTTTGGTTGTCCAATCAATTCATACCTTAGTTCTGATGCCATTAAATGAAAATTCTCCAAGTAAAGCTGTACCTTTATTACTTGTGGAGGTTGGCTGCTGTTCTTGCAACACCCAAGTGCCTGCTGCAGTCGGTGGGACCCGGTTCACACACTGACTGCTCATCCTGGGAACTACGCCCTCCCCACCCTCCCAATCAGCCTTACCTTCTACATTTTTCCTCTGAATTCACAGCACGAAGTGCGAGGACTTGCAAAGAGTGCTTAAGAAATAAAAATATTGAGAAAACTGTGAAAGACGTTTGTAACTTCGCTACGTTTTCCTCGAAGAGAAGCCAGCCCGAAGGCATCTAAGCTCTCTTCCTTGTTTTCTTTTCAAGTTGCATTCACTGGTTGACCTGCAACTACAGGGTAAGTAGAGAATGAGGAACCAAAACCTCATGACAGGCTGAAAACTGAGCGAGGAGGAGGAAGGATCCTTGGCCAGAATACTCCAGAAGCTGAGCTGCCCATATCTGCTCAGCTCAAGCACCCAGAGTTCTGCTTCCCACCTCCTCAGATCAACAGCTCTGCAGCCAATTCCGTGGGAGCCATCCACCCACACCCAGTGCAGCCAGTTAGCCCCCGTGGTAGGGAGAACACTGACCACCAGCTGCAGAACAGTCCTTGACAGAAGTGGACATGCACAGCTTGTTTCAAAACAATATCTGCAGCTTGCCTTTAATCAAGAGCAGGAGTCAGGCCAGGTCAGTTTTCCTAGCACATTAAAAACACATTTAAATCACCACCAGTCTAACGATGGCCAGATCACTACCAGGTCCTCTCACCCCTGGAAAATGAGCTAGATGAACAGGAACACAACAGCCTGGGAGAAGCTCTCACTTCCAGACAAGCTAGTCAGCAGAAAAACCAGTGAGCAGCAAAGGGAGAGCTACCACAGTTCAAACCAAGAGCTTATTTTGGGTGGTGCATGGAGTTCAAGAGTAAATTCTGCTCAGAGTTGTGGTTTCTCCCTGTGACTCCCAGCATGTCAGGGAAGGTCCCACTCAGGACCTCCGCTCCCTGCTCAGGCTCCAAAGCAGCATCCTTTAATTCCAGACACTGCCATTAGCACCCCAAGGAGCATTTTCCTGGGAAGATCACAGCCTTTCCAATTTACCCTGGGGTTTCCTAACAGGAGAGAGTGCTTTTTAGAGCACAAACCAGGTCTGAAAACAGAAGAGCTATGGTCAGAGCTCCTGGCCCACCAGTTCATGGAAGCAGCCTGACAGCAGCTTTCGTCCCCTTTGAGCTCCATTCCCACCCTCACGAAGAAACACAATCCTCCTTTAATTGCTATGCCAGTACAGTACTACTACTGTACCAGAGGCACAAAGTGACCACACTTAGAGGAAAAAAAAAATCTTGATTAAGATGCAGTATCATGCTAACTCTTTTGTACAACTTGGAGCACGATTCAAAAAAGAACAACGCTCACCGCTGAGCCACCTATTCAGGCTTCAGCACTCTACCACGAAGCTGCCAGGAAGAAAAGTGTTACAGCTCCAGCATGCATGGATATGACAGACTTTGCTTTAAAAAAAAAAAAAAGATCAGACTAGAAAAATACTTTTAGCTTTAAGTTATGCAGTCAAAGCTGTTTCTGAAGCATTCAAATGGAATCAACAGTTAACAGGTGAAAAAAAAAAAAAAGATCCTTGCAGAATATACTGCCAGTGCTTGAAATGGTATGCAAGAAGTCTAACACTGAAATCATGAAACAAGCTTTCAAAACAAAGTTTGAGTGTGGTTCTCAAGTTTAGTCACTCCAGTCAGTGTTGGTCTTATCTAGAAGTTACTTTTTCCAGTTGAGTTAGCAAACCAGTGAAGGTGTGTGGTTTTTGAGACAAGGAGAAAAGGGATAAGCAGCCAGAGAGTCCCTCATTTAATCAGAGCAGCACAGGTGGCACTGGTGTTTGAGAAAAGTAATGCTACCAACTCCCCTGCCTTCCTGGTAAATCCAGCTCTGTGGGACTCACCCTAGGTTTGAACAGAGATTGATGGCAAAGTACCTGGCTTCATACAAAGGAGCTGTGGATGTTCGTCTCCCAGGTGAAAGTTTGCCCTCCTGCAGTATTTTCTGTTATACAGAATTGCTGACAACAAAAGCAAAGAAACCCTACTTAAAGCAGTCTTTCAGAAGGATGCTTCCCTCAGACACAAACCATCAGCCCATCTTTCACTCCATGTGAGCCAAACACCCCGTGAGCAGATGGGTGTGCTGGCATTTCCAGCTAGCACTCCTGTAACGCTGCACAGCCACGATGCCCAGGGCACAGCTACATGAAGCCCTGAAGCAGCAATTAATCTGCAACAGAAAAGTAAGCAAGTAAAGCTTGATAACGGAGATGCCTCGGAACCTGTGCACTTACAGCCATCTAGGCTCAAAAGGAGGCTAAGCATGCATGTCCTGATCAGCTAAAGCTCAGTAAAAACAGACAGGTGAAGCTGTTGTACACGGAGCTCAAGAATTCCAGCCACCAGCATTAGCACCCAGCTTGTGGCCTTGATTCAACAGTCAACATTTCCTGAAAGTGTGTTTTCATAGCATCTCTTGTGAGAAACAGAGTTAAGTATCTTGGAGTCCAACAGGAACAAGGTGGAGGTGAGCCTGCCTCTCACAGATGAGGTATATGCTAAAGAGAAATAATGCTGCAGTATGCATATGGAACCTGAGGAACTTGTACTGAATATAAACAGGGAAGAGGCACCTTCATGTTTATGACAAACCAGAAGAAGGAATTGAAGGCCAAAGGCATTTCTTCCCTATCTGGTTGGGCTGCCATTCTCGATGAAGATCAGCCATAAGGTTGTCTTGTGGGAGTAAGGACTCGAAATGGAATCACAAGAGGATCTCACTGAAAGGCACTAGGAAGAAGCAGATCGTTTTCTGTTAGCAAGATTCATCCGATTTCCAATCACTGAGCAGGACAAAACTCTACAGTTTGATTTTGCAGTTTGATTTTTAGAGAAAATGCTGCAGAACAAAAGTTTTTTTTTAAAAAAAACAGGAAGAGTAAAAAAGAAAAGTAAAGCTATTTTCAAATTATTAAGATGCTGAACATTTACACAGCAAAATTACACTAAAACCAGCAGCAGACAAAGCATGTCCCGTCACCATGGGCAAGGGACATGTAAAATGTTTATAAGGTTAACTATAAAATAATTTTACAACCAAAATATGAACAGGCCAATTCAAGTATATATACAGAATATATTAAAATCATATAAATTATCTATTTATACAAAGGGCACAAATATAGCAAAAAGCTATAGTAGATGAAACAGAACCAAGTTTGAATGATCAATTTCACCTAGAGGTGTTGTAATTTTCCCCCAATTTTTTGTTGTTTTAAACCTGGATAGATTGATACCTCAGATACCAAGAGTACAGAAAGCAAAAGGAACAAAACCAACCAGTTATCATTCTGTATGAAATGAAACTAACAGGGGGCAGGGTACATCTCTCATGAAATTCTGATTTAATTATCTCCACAGTAAACATTTACCAGGTCCCTCAAAAAGTCAGGAATTTCAAGTGATCCACTTCAGATGTACCACCCTGATACATATATTGGATTACATGTGAATGCTTTTTGATTTGCAAACATTTTAAGAGAAGGACACAAATACATCTCAATCTGCAAAAAAAAAAAAGGTGACAGATGGCAGCAAGTTGAAAACTGAACAAAAATACTCAGTTGAACTAGAAAGCATGTTCTCCTCACAGCATTTTGGCTACTACGTGACCTTAAGTAACTTCTTTTTAATTGCTTCTTATGTCAAACCATAACAGCATATAACCACAACCCATTGAAGCACTTAAGGATCTAAGTCCCATCCATGGGTTTATATTTATATGCTAAGTGCTTCCCTGAATTCAGGTCTATGTAAATAAGTTCTGTGTAAATTGTACCTAAACCTTCAATTTTCCTGTAGCACTACCCCTTCATTACTGCAGTTTTTAAAGGCTTGCTCCATCTCAATTAATCCAATGGTTCTGGGCATGCAAGGAGCAGTTAGGGCAAGCTAAGTTAAGCAGAAATAAAAAGGTCAGACTACACATATACAGAACACTGGCTTAAAACCAGATCTAAGCATGTAAAAAAAGTAAAGCAGCTTCACCAGATGCAGGTTAAACAGGGAGGGAAAAAACAAAACCAAAAAAACAGCCATATACTACACATTATGAACAGTGGACATCTATTACACTGAAAGGAAATCAATGCAAACAGGATTTCCTCAGTTTCAAGTAATCCTTGATGCCTTTTTGGCCAGCTGTGTTATACCATAATAGATATTTTAATGACATTTATACTCTACAATTTAGGCGGCTAATTTTTCTCTTACATACCCAATTATCTCTAGTGAACGTTCACCTATGGCTGTCCACACATTCTGCTTTAGCTCCTTGAGAAACTATTCAAGTTAAATTATACTGCAAATTAAAGACAGTTACATTCTGTACGTTCCTTCTAGATTTGAAAAATAGGCTTTGAAGGCTTGTCAAAGTTTAGAAGAAAAACCTTTCCATTAAAAAATCTCAGCTTAAAAAAATCATTAAGACATCTCTTTCTGATCTAGGGTACTAATAAAAAGATTACAAATATACTACAATTTGACCAAGAAGACTTCATGAATATGCTGCTTTTGAGCATGCAACACCACTGATATCTGTCAAGTTCCAGGTATCAATGTATCCCATTCCACCACAGTCCCTCGCAATTTCCTTTTCATTTCCCCATCCCCACCCTACCACCCTATTAATAACATTATAAAAAAAGGTAAAATCTAGAGTTAGTGGCAAAATCTTCACAGTAAATTGTTAAACAAAACGTTATCGTGGTCATTGCAAAGTGATATCAGTCAATTGGACCCTGAAAAATAAGCTTGACGCAGTTGTGTTCCCCAGACAGTTGTGTTGCACAAAAAGGGCAGGCAGCATGAAATGCATGAGTACCATGAGGCAGTGGGATTTGAGACCAGTATTTTGCAGACTTCTCAGAGCACACGTGTCCACAGGGGGTGAAAGCATGAGTTGGAGGACCAGCATCCACGTAAAAGCCTGCTTCACAGCCGAGCCAAAGAGGCACATAGGGGCCAATGGTTCTGCACATGGGACACTCGCGCTCATTGGCTTCTGTGTCGCTGCGGTGTCCCCAGTTGTGATAGCCATGAACATGACCACAGCTGAGGTATGCCCACGGCTGCTTCTCTTCCACCACATCTTTACGGTTGATGCTGGGAAATGCTAAAGTGTTTAACCCAACGGGACACTGTGGTCTGGCGGCGTTGATCTCCTGTCGCAGAGCTTCAATGTGTTTCTGAGTCGGGGTGTGAAAGAGTCCATCCGCTGTTCTCCACAGAAGGGTGGCCCCACACAGGTCAATGAGGGAGCCATCTTGTAGGACGTTGGTCTCATTCTCTACCTAGAGGTGGAACACAAAGGGAAGCGGTCAGATCTGAAATACTGCTGTTACAGAGTTCATTCTATAGATGTTTCCTCTCTCTCAAAAAATAGTTACTCTCCCCAGCATTTCGTCTTGTTTCCTTGTAGTCCCCCAATTGTACAAATTCAACTAATATTTTTTCCTATATCTAAGGTTATAATGAGCACAGGTCTTTTTTATGGTGTGCTTGCACATGAGATTCCACACTTGCAACTATTACGTGCTATGGGAACACCACTTATCATGCAGAGCTCCTGTAACTCTTTGGGAAGGTGTTACATTACACTAACTTCTTGATAAGAGAACAGGACAAGGCAGAACTGTTTAAAATGACAAAAAAGGATAGGCTTAAAGTAGATATAAAGGATAAATTCTTCCCAATAAGGGTGGTGCGGCACAGGTCCAGGCTGCCCAGATTGCTGTGGGTGCCCCATGCCTGGCAGGACCCCAAGGCCAGGCTGGATGGGGCTTTGGGCAGCCTGGTCTGGTGGGAGGTGTCCCTGCCACAGCAGGGGTTGGAACCACATGGGCTTTAAGGTCTCTTCCAGCCCAAAGCATCCTGTGATTCTATAAATGCCCTCACCTCCGCTGTTTTATTTCTGTAGCATTGATTGTCTGTATGCCTCTTATGTTTAAGGTAAGTCATCATACACTGAAGAAGAAACTTGCCATTCCCTAAGGGCTGTCGTAGCAGGGCAGCCAGCTGGCTCCCCTGTAATTCCTTGCCCACGTAGACTGGCAGAGGGCTGCTCACACAGCAGAAGATCCTCTTTGGACCAAAACCAGCTACCCGGAACAGACCAGCTGTCCTGCTACTCCAATACCATTTTTTGGCTTGTGGCAAGCGCAAAGCATTTTGCACAAGCATGAACTCCCAGAGCATTACCTCATCAGCAGCGAAATGTTCTTCTGCAGATACGCTACGGATAAATGACAAATGCATTACCAGCTACGTGCACAGGTACTTTCAAGGGTATCATTAAAAAGCAAATTACCAGTCACATCTCTCAAGTGACAAGTTCTGCAACCAAAGCCAGACAGACACAGCTTCTGAACAGTTAATCCCCCATCCCCCAAACTCGTTAGCCCTTTATTCAACGAGGTATTCCATGCAAATACAACTCCAAAGAGCACTGCCTAAAGGTTTCCCTTATCTGAATAAAAGCAGGTAATCATGATACATTTTCAAGGAATTATGCTAAACACGTGTTGTGCTTCAGTGAAATATTCTCTAATTTATTTTTATGTCAAAAGCATATAGGCTATTGCTCTCTGTTTAGTAATGAGGAATATCTATTAAATGAAATTAAGAGAGACAACAGACCTAACGCCCAGGTTGATACATTGAAAGAAAGCAGAAAATACCACTAAGGGAAAAATAAATGTGACCTACTTCATGTCCAGAGTAAGTCATCATGTCGGCCTAAGGATTCCACGAATGACAACCAATTTGGCATTTACATTTTAATCCAGTTTAAATTCACAGATTAACTGTGGATCATCCTTGCACAAAACACAAGGATGGTGCAATACAGACTACAGATAAAAGGTCACCACCACAAAGTACTACCAGCAGAAAAAATCCAGCAGTTCAAGTAGAGAATCCTTGATTTGATGCACTTCTCAGATAATTCCTTCACAAACAGAAAAGCAAAAACCTCTCACATGCAATGTGTTCAATTCATTATACACTGCATTTGGTTTTATGAACCCAATCAACGAATACTGATCACATCAATACCAGTGTGCCATGTAATTTTATTTAAATGAGAATTCAAGTCATTCTGGATGCAGGAAAGGGAATTTATTTGTTTTAGTATTGCCTTTCTCTGGTAGTACTAATAAGGTGTTTTGCTAACCATGTACAAAGGGGACAAATGCAACATCATCTGTCCCAGTCCCCAAGGCGAAGTGGGACAAAGTGGCAAAGCAATTTATGTACTGCAGGCTGTTTTCTGAAAGCAGAACAAAATATTCAAACTATTTTCCTGACCCCTTTAAGCAGTTATCACCAACACACATAGCAAAACTGGGTAGCCAGTGCAGTGTGAGCATGTGGGATAGCTCTAACACCAAACTAATGGGACTCGAGGTGGCAGCACAAAAGCAACTTCGGCATGGAGAGGGATGAAAATCCTCCCCCCTCCATTCTCAGTGTTAAAAGTCTAGCAGATGGATGATAAAGTTTCACAAGAGAAGTTTCACAAAAGTGAAACTTTTTTCACAAAAGTTTCACTTTGTTTGCTGTGAAGGCTCTCAGAACATCCTCTCACTCCTCAAATCCTAACAAAGAGCAGAGGGGGTGAACAACAAGGACCCTTCCAGGTCTACCGTGAGGACAGTACTTTTACTTGAGCAGAAACAGAGGATCTCTGGGGAAGCTCATCTGCCTCAGGGGGAACATAGATGCCTGTGCATTTTGCTGGACTATGTCTATTTTTTTTCCTTAACTTTGAAGATGGGAAGGAACAAAGGGACCAATGATAGCATTCTCCCTCCTATGCTCTGCAGACCTTGGGAAGGAGAAAGAAGAGTACTATGGAACTCCAATCTTCTGTGGAGAAGTGGACACATGATTTCACAGGAACCTCTACCCTGGTTACGCATAACATGGGTTTCTGGTAGCTGAAACTTTCCATTGGTGGCAAAGGCACAGCTATCCCGCTCCCTAGGATAACAGAGGAATATTCTTAGCAAGGTTTCTTTTATCTTCCTAGTAGCAGGTAAATCAAACAGAAGCTGCGCTATTCAAACTTGTTTTGTGTGCAAGCAGACTCTTGAAAGATTAAGTGCACAGGGAGCTGTCTTTTGCAGTACAAGCTTCCAGATCTTCCCGTGTCTCAGAAGGACATTTAAGAGGTGAAGATTCAAGAGCAAAGTTTATTTAGCTTTTACACTCTATGCTGTTACAGTTCGAAAAGTAACTTATACAGAATACCCTTCAGTTTTCTGCTGAAGTAGAAACAGAATAGCAGTGAGAATGTACTGTAACACCCACATTCTTGAATGATTTCAGTGCCCTCTGCCTTCATTCTGTTTTAATTACCAGGTGTTTTCAACTTACCAGTTTCCCCCTTTGCTGAGCAGATCTGGTTTCCCGGAGGGTGTACACGTCCCCACAGACAGAGATCTCCCTCCAGACTCCAGGTTTAGACTCCTCAGTAAACCCTCCTTTCGGATGCATCACCAGCACCCCATTCGTTGTTAATCCATCCATATGGCCATCAGGATTTTTCCATTTTGCTGCTTTTTCCTGCACGTGACAATCACCCCAGGAATGAAAGTTTGTCTAAAAGTTTGACTGAAGTTTCACAAGTAGTGTCTCAAACATTTCCTCAGCAGCCAGCAGTGCACAGATTTACAAAAGGAACATTTTTAAGACCCACCTTCTGTCAGTTGGTACAGCAACATCTTTTGCTCATGCATCATCACTATCTTAAATACTACTTCTAGCTCATTTAAGCATCTCTGCACACCAGGTGATACCTGAAGCTTGTGCTTTCATTACTAACCTCAAAAGGTCAGCAGCATAAATACTCCTAACCACTGTAATACCGTGCACTGCTTTCCAGACTCTGGCTGATGAGTTTGTCTTCAGCAGACAAAGGTGCAACAGCAGTTTACTCACACTGAGCATCAAGAACTGAACAGGCAAACCAGAAGAAAAACCCTCTAACAGCTACTGAAGTAGAACTTCATCAATAAAGACAATTATCACCAAGAGTCCATGCTGGTATTCAATTTGGCACATAAAACTGCAGTTACTGCTTAATGCTGTGGCTGGTACACAGCAGTAATGAAGTTTAACAACAGGATAACTTATCAACCAGTACAAGAGAATCCGAGGGCTTGGAAGTAAAACAGACCAAAAATGGAGTTTGCTCACATATAACATAATTTGTAGTAGTACTTACACCAAGAAATATGTTTTTAGAAGAGTCAAATCCAGCTGCAAAAATCCTTGCTGTATATGGCGGGCTCCGGTCACAAACAATCCTGCATGCAAAACGGGATATGGTGCTCTGTGTAATCTGAGTTTCATCATTATTTTGACTCCCAGAAATAGTATCTGTTACTACAAAGTCTATGGGGCTTTCTGTTGACCTTCCAACCTGCAAAAAATTAAGATAGGGGTATAATTAGGAAAAAAAATCACAGAAAAAACAAGCATTAAAGGACATCGTTTTGTCATCATCGTTTGTTGATGACACCAATAACCTACTGTCTACTGAATTTCTGGACGGCAAGATCCAACTAAGGACTAATATGTATTTTCACACTTGTCCTAGGCACAAATATACCACTGGCACAGCATGACAAATTTTCACTTAGTACAGCTGACGGACATGCTTGCCCAACGCAGCTCCCATGAATTGTTTGATGGCATGTTGTCAATGGCATGAAGGTATTACCTTGATATTTCATAATCCAATCACAGCAAGTTAGCTACCACTATATTCTGTCAATAAAAAAGTAGTCAACTTGGAAATAGCAAGATTTGTCCACATTTCTAATAGTTCCAATTTAACTTGCTGTGAAAATAAATGACTTTTTAGACCCTGAACTTGCTTATTGATACATCATTAGAAACTACTCACCTTCATGTTTTCAGAATTTGTAGTTCTAGAACAGAAGAAGAGCTTTCAGGTAAAACCTATAGTATGATTAAGTTTATTCCTAATCATACATGTGCAAGAATAAATATATTAAAAAAATATTTTTGTCTACCGATCAGCAGTATTTTATTCCTTCTGAATAAAAGTTGGAGTTTATTTTTGTTTGTTTTAAATCTTGCCACCTAGAAGTTCCAATTTTAAAACTGGAAACATCCAGGCATCTCAAACAAAGCTTCATTACAACAAGGACAGACTGCCAAACACAGTGAGACTGAGTCAGGACTTCTACAGGCAAGTCAGTGTCATGCCAACTTCGAGTGTAACTGGGAAAGTGGAGCTGAGGAGCAAAGAATGAAAGTATTCTTTTTCATAGACACCTCGTGATCAGACAAAACACAATTAAGCATATTCTTCACATGAAGTTATCAAAATCCATGTCAACAGTAAACACTCTCTTCTCTGAGCATGATCTCATTGTGCAAGAAGGTGCCTTCTGCTGAGCTTCTTGCTCTTCACAGCCAGCTATGGAAACACATGCTGTTATACCATGAGTATAAACACCTCTGCAAACTAAATTCATTATATCAGCTTAAAAGAGTAAAGAAAAATTATTCAACAGTTGAGGCAAGTGGTATTTTTGATACTTAAGCCTTGTCACAACTGGATGATAGCAGCAGTGCAGGGGTCCTTCCTGTACTCCTGTTTTCCTTGCAGTTCTGCTTTGCACTGATGCTTTCGAACACAAGCTGAAACTCATGTCTCAGGCAACACACCCAGTATCACAGCTCTTGAAGTATAGAAAGTGATGAGCTTGTCACAGAAGGAACACCAAGGAAATACCAGCAGAGACCTAATCAAAAGTATGCACTTCAATTTTCCACGGAAAGTGAAGTGACTGCCAGAATACCCAAGGGATGGAGTTTAAAGAAGACACTTCACATGGGACATTTCTGATTGATGACACTTGACAAGTTCAAGCTAGGAACTGTAAAAGGAAGGAGAACACAGCTTTACAGCATTATTCTCTTTCCCACTCAGTGGAGCTCCTAAGAGTCAGCAGCGACCAGCAGCAGCAAGCTTGTTCACAACTTTTGCCTCTAATCTGCATGCAAAGTCTTTTAAAGGTTAATCAATAACGAACATGAAGTCATTCTGCTCGTAACAAGTTTCTGCCTGTTGCAGTTTAACGGATCACCCTCAATGCTTTAAGACTCAATTAGAGAAAAACCTGGCTTATTTTTCCTTAAAGGATGACAAAGCACGCAAGTGTTCATGCCTAGCCTTCCTCATATCCACCTCATCGGCCAACAAGAAATCCAAACATATTCAGATACAGGCACTAAAGATTCTTCATTCTTAAAAATCTGAGATTTAAAGCACATTTTGAGCAAAATAATCCCTTTAAATCTCATTCTGTCAGAAGTCCATACAACCCCAAATGTTTTAAATATTTGGGTTTATTCTTGCCCTCTGAAAAAGCCTCCTAGGTGGTCAGCCCCATGCAGTGTTATTTTGCTGCACTTCAACACTAGAAATGATTTTAAGAGAAGCACTAAAAGTTGCCTTCAAAACATGGCAATTTGCCATGCTTTGTATCAATCCAAACTTTTCAATTTTAGTATCATGACAGAAGCCCAGGGACACAAATGATGAATTCCATGCTATCAGCATTTACTGATCAAAAACACCTAACTCATCTGATGTTGCAGTCACTACAGACCCACTTCCATTATTCAAAGCTGCTCTTTACAGACCTCGATATATTACATATTTTTCTTTCATTTTCCTTTACAGCACAGGAGATTTTTCTTTTTATAAATTTTTAGGCTCCATTTCAGGACTCTTTCTGAGCTGTGCCACATTCTGCACTATTTCACTCAGCTACTTCCAGCAACACACTATGAATCTTCCAATTGATGCACCAGACAGCTTCTGTTGTCTACACCACAGGTTGTTGTTAAAAGCTGTGAAAGCCAGGCAGTCAGTCAACGTGCTAGCATCTACCTCAGTCAAACAAGTGCTATTAAAAAACCATCACTCCTGAGACAAGGCAAGCCCAGACAACCTGCCAGCAGATACCCTGACTGCTGTAGATCAGAATTTTGCTCTGGTGATAGGGAGAAGTGGATCGTGATTTTCTCTTCTTTAAGAAAAATGCAACATTTGTATGCAATAGACCTGCATCCTACAGGTCTTTAAGGCACTGGCTGCACACTGTGATCCTTTTAGTGGTACTAACTGGTATAACTGATCCATTCTTATCCAAGCAAACCATGAAGGAACATTTTCTACTCCAACTTGATGCATCACCAACAGATTGGTACCTAAACTCATAAGAAAATCTTTTTTTTTTTTAAACAAATAGATTGTGAAAGGAACAACTTGCCTTTGGGAGGTGAAACATCAGCGCATCCTTCTTGTTATCAAATGAATCAACTATCTGGATGTCACTAATATATAGCTTCACAGTAGCATTTGTACTTATTCACTACAGAATTACACAAAGAGAAAACATACAGCAGCAGCAGAATACAGCAGGAAAGAATAATTATTATAAAAAGACAATTCCAAAATCAAGTTTGGGACATAAAAAGGCAAAAACTTCAACCATCTCCCAAAGCACTGGTACACCTGCAAGTTTCAAAGCCCTGCTGCATTTTGTTAAAGCGATCCAGCAAGAGATGCTTGTCATGTGGATGAGTAGGACATGGGAAGAGTGGGGAATCAAAGCATCCATTCTTGGCATTGTTTCCAGCTTTCAAGAAGCAAGAACATTCCCAGCCAAGCCTTTGAAGCAATGTTTTAAAACCCTCTTTTAAAAGTATGCTTATTTGTAAATTAATCTTAATGTTACTCTCAGAAAAAAGTCTAGTAGAACAGGAGATAAGACTACTCCTGTATGAACCTGGAATGTGCCGCTGTGACTTACAAGGCAGCATAAACCAGTCCCCTCAAGCAGCCACTCTGACTGCCCCCAACCTAATTCTTAAGGATAATTAAAGCCTAGCAGCTTGTTAAAACAACCAAAGCCTCTTCAGCTGCTGTCTGAGCATGGTTTGAGCAAGAAAATATTGTCCCTTTCCTATTTTCACTGCATGGCTATGAGACCCTTTAGGCCAATGTCTGAAGCACACTGAAGGCAGTTGCAGGCAGTGAAAGCATGAACCAGGACACAGTGCTCGAGGTAAAGCTGAGATCAAGTCACAGCATGACAGTCTATGCATCAAGACTGCACTGAAAAGACAAGTTTTAACAACACAGAAGCCTTAACCCTGACACATTAGCCATTTGAGGGGGCACCAGGAGGACTGATAGTCTACAAGACTCATCTCAAAAAGTTTTGTTATTAAGATGGGATGGTTTGGCGTGTAACAGGTCAAAGGAGTCAGTAACTACAAAGGTATGACAGACAATGGCATGAACCACAGGCAGCCTCTCAGAGGTGAATGAGCAAAGAGGCTGACAGGAGAGCCTTTGTGACATTCCAGTAGGCATCTGAGAGCTGATCCGGGCTTGGAAAGCAGCAGGAAGTTGTGCAATGCAGTGCAGTAGGTCTCTGGGTCAGTTCAAGCTGTCTCAGTGCGTTACTCTGTGCAAGTTCCTGCTCTGCTGAGCATCAATGGATCCCAACGGGCACGAGGGGAAGCAGATATGTTAGCTAGGCTGTTCTGCGCTGAAGGAGACAATTCCTCTCTGAGCTAAAATCCTGGTTTAGGTCCAAAGTATCCTTAATTAGCTCCCTTAACCTACTGCCTTAGACAAGCACCACCTGAACTGCAGTCTGTAGAGCACTGCTTTACCTTCAGGCTGCTAGATTAGCGACCACTAATCCCCCCAGGTAATTCTTTATTGATATCCTCTCCCTCCCCCAAAGGAAAAGCTGTAACTACCACTACATTTTTATACAACACAACCAGAAAAGCAGCCGTTCTGCAACTCTACTTTATTCATGTTAGTGTATACAAGATGGGAAAAAACTCCAGCTTTCAAAAATGGCTTTTCAAAATTAATGACACATACAAAAAAATTTTACTGGAGCTACTCAAAAAAACCACCTTGCAGAGACAAGCATCAAAGAGTAACTCAGAAGCATGGGTTATATTCTCCTTTCACCCAAGTTTTTCAGTTCACTCTGAGCAAACATTTTCCAACTATCCACTCATGCAGCAGCACATGAACAACACTTTCTTCTCAGTCTCTATTTGAACTCAATCGTTCCCAAGAAACACTGGGAAAATGTTACACAGAGCAAAGAACAGAAGCCCCAGGAAGAACCTTTTCATCTTGACAGAGCCATTTCCTCTTCTGTCAACAGCACTCATCAGCTGCTGACCCTTCTGAATTTGAAAGGCTCAGCAAGGAGAGATAACAACCCATGATAAGATGCTCTAATTACACAGGTCACTGACAAGACAGACCCGATTAGTCTAGATTGGAAAAGGTTGTGTATCTTTGTTTTTCTCCAAGCTTGAAGTTTCTACTGAATTTGATGTTTATCTATAAAAATAAGCATTGCACAATAAACAGCTTAGGTTACCAGAACATTAGATGATGGATAAAAACAGAAATACGTGAGTAAGCAACAACATGTTGGATATCATGGTATGTAGCATAGAGAAACTCAGCATGTAGTCCTCTACACTATTTGATACATTTTCATATACTCTCAGAAACAGTTTTAGTATCCAATCACCAGTTTGTCTCCTTCACTTGATTATCTGGAAGCTGGGGTGGGCAGGAGGGTACACTCTCATGCTCAATTCATGAATTCAAACAGCTTGCTCATTCCCTTCTGGTACTATTTGTACAGTTGCTACACTGTCTTTGCGGAAAAAGCAAAGTACAATGAAAGCAGTAAGGATATTAACTGATGCTGGCACTGGTCTGAGGAAAACAGACAACTTAGTTCAGCCACAAAAACTCCACAGAACAAAGGGCCCTCGAGAATATAAGGCAAACTGTGGTACCATATATTGCTTAAAAAAAGTAAAGGAATGGGTTGCACAGTCTTACCTGAAACATGTCTGTGTCTTTATCATGTGTATACTCCACTACAACAGTCTGATTTCTTGATAAAGTGTAAGAGATGCTGTGCTGACCTTTACAGCTGATAGCCTGTTGAATTAAAAGAAAATAAGTCTATTATATACAGTTTTCATAGAAATATAATGATCAATTCATTTTACTATATAAACACCTTTGACGATGATCATAACATTTTAATACAAGTCTAGGAAAATAAAAACAGGAGTTCTTGTTTTGTTTTTAATAGAAAATCCCAAGGTGCACTGGTTTGCTTCTAGTCCTGAAGTCCCCCATACCTACCATTTTGATGGCTTAGACTCCAAAGACATGGTTTTATCTCAGAAATTATACGAAGTTCCTAAGTCACAGAGGAAGTCAGCCCCAGGAAAGATCTGGTTTTTAGGGCTCTTTGCTTGCTTTTTGGTTTTTAAGCAAGTGAGCAATAAAATTAATTTCCAGTTAAAAGAGCCAGAATTTTGGAGGTAGGAACATCATCACAGCTGAGCAGATTTCTAGTCACAGAGCCCAGCACTTATAGAAACGGCAAAGAGCATGCACTCCCAACCTGTTTTTCCTCACTCGCTAAAGGGTATTTCTTATTACTGGCCAAAAGAAAGTTTTCTCTGCAGAGATGAATGCAAAGTAGCATTTCAGAGTTTAAAACACAACTAGGAGAGGGCAACTCCTGTTATCCTGTTCCATTTGGCTAAGTCTTTACTTAAGTCTTCCCAGGTTTACGACTCCAGCTTGCCTTTTTCTGAAGAAATGTACCAGTCCAGCAACTACTTTGAGAACAGAACAGAGCCATCAACTCCAATTCAATACTCACAATCCTGAAAAGCAGTAAGAAACCCTTTTCCTAGATAAATGAGAGCATAGTTGTCACAGCAGAGAGCCATAAGATGGGGGGGGACCCAGTGATCTTTTCGGAACCTCTGAGACTCTTACAGCATTTCTGTGGCACTAATGAGTGTTTCTCAAGCTTCACAATTAATACTTCAAATGATTATGCAGTGTCAAAGTGTAATTGCACTAGATGTACAGTGTAAATGCATTAATAAAAGCTTCAGGACAGAGGGAAACATGCTGAGAAACTAACTCTATGGCTAACTGGAATGCATGTAAACATGAAGTCCATATAACTGCATGTAATTAGGAAAACTAATGACTTACTACTCAGAAAACACTTGCAGATACTTAAGTACTAAATTAATAGGTAAATTAAAGCTTTCTCCAGATTTTTGCTGAAGGGGTTCATTTTCTAGAAGAGGTTCTCTTTCTCAATAGCTTCATTCCTTCATGCTGCTCTTTCATCTACAAGAATCACAGCTCACAGCTAGGGGTGGGTAAACCAAGTAACTAGATATATTGTTCTGTCTGTCACCTCTCCCAGAAGTCTAGGAGATCCTAATGCTACAGATCAACCGTTCAACAAGTCATTACAAGTGTTACTGAATGGTAGAGGTATTTAAAAAACATTGATGTGCACCGTAAAAGCACAGTAAGGGTGAGCAAAATATCGATGCAAGTACTGAAAAAGCACTGGAAGAATTCTTTTTTTGTAAACTCTAAGTATCTGCAGCACCAGATCACAGACTGTCTCACAATGTGCCCCTTGCTGAAAGCTCTTAGCAGCTTCAGCACCTGCGAAAGACTTAGGCTTAGGTGATCAGACCTGGAGGCAAAGGATTGAGGAAGATGACCTCCCCTAGTCCCTCCCAGCAGCATGTCTGCAGGCAAGCTTAACACTTAGCAGGCTATGTGCTTTCAAGCAATAGAGCCTAGTTTCCCTGCTTTTATTCCAGCAGTTATAACTGCAGTAAAGTGAAGTCAACTTATTTAGTGATTGGTGGTACACTAACAAGTTCTAAATTTCTCCTTCTAAATGAGTAGTTTATTTTGTAATAACCATACGCTGACACACAGCATGTTGCAAGAACGATGCAAGATGCAACAAAGTCACCACCAGTTTGTGACCTGCCAGGACCAAATCATGCAGCAAGAGCTTTTCTTCTTTGCATATCTGACAGCAAACAAGACCTCAAGCCCTAAGCAGGACTCAGGTGCCTCTAGAGTAAAAATGAAATATTGAGAGTGATAAGAGACCCTTACACCTTGCATTTTAAGCATAATGCAGTGATGATCGATTCATACATACATACATTATCAAACACTATTTCAAGTATCAGAAAGTAATACATCTCAAACAATTCTCATTTGTTTCCAAAAACCTGGGCAGCTGCCGAGAACACAGTGACTGTTAACCTGATGGTCCTGACTTCAGCTCTGGCCAGCCCACGCAGCTCTGACCACCAACAGCTGGGTGAGATTCCCAGGCAAGGATGCATGCCCTTCACTTACACTCTCGTCAGACTGCAATTTTTAAGGTCTAATGAAAACAAAACAAAAGCAAAAAAAAAGAGGGAAGGTAAGAACCTCCAGAAATACTTAAGCTCTGTCAATGAGGACATTACCTGAAGGCTCAGATGTGCTAACAATTCCCATTATGCTGCCCATGGTCAGCAACTCCTCTGAAATATTAGGGTAGGACACAATGTGTACTCATTCTTTCCCTCCCATCTTTTCTTCTCCATCTTATTTCCCCTTCTCTTTGCCTTCCCCTGTTAAAACCCAGTTATTTCCAGCATGAAAAGTCACACTTCATTTCCTGGAATTGTGTAATCATTTTTCAAAAAGCTAAGACTATTACAAGAAATGTTCCTATTTGTGTCCTTTCAGCCTGCTCAGCACCAACAGTTGCTTCAATTCAAAAGACATTTTCCTGGTATTCTATTTCCAGGTACTTTAATTGCTTGTCTCAAAGCAATCGACCACTTCCAGCTACAAGGAAAGTAACAGTATTTCAGAACTACACAAAACCCAAGAACCAGCACAATGGATTACAAGTGCAGGGCAAATATCTTAATAAAACAGCACCATAAGTGGAATTCAGCCACAAGCAGAATCCTGAAGGATTTTCACAGCTTGAGGAGCTACTGAACACAGCACTACATGTCCCAAAAAGCCTGGAAACTGACTGCTCCAACCCTTTAGAATTCTCATTGGTTTGTAGCACCCAAACTAGTGAGGGTTCCTTTTATTGCTTTTAGCATCCAGGTTTCCAGACGTAGGGTTTTTTTTTTTCCCCTCCAAAAAACCCTTTGAGGCTGTCACTAACTCTGATAAATTCTGGGAGAAGTCCTGACTCTCACAAGACATTCAGCAGCATCACATGTTCCAGCACATGACTGCAGACCAGACACCACCACCTCCACCTCCCAGGCAGGAACTGACCCACAGAAGAACAAAAACCAGGCACAAAGCATTACCTGTGCTTCCCCACCACAGCAGTAGTGCACTTGTTCAAAGCTGACTCAAGAGGCCACCAAGCTTTTAACCCTGTGGGCCAACAGCAGCTGAATTTGGGAGCAGTCTTCTCTTGACTTACAGGTTATTACAACTTGAGTAAAAATCAGGTTTTTTCCCTGCACTCAATTGCTAAATGAGTTCACAACAAATGCTGAAAAAACCCCTCACTAACACACATAGCCTGAGCTTGCCAAACAAATCAGAAACATGGGGCTGCAGACTGGCCATGGCATATGCCACCTCCTGTCCAGCAGGAAAGCTGGGGAGATGCAGGCTGGATTAATTCTGCTGCCTACACAACAACTTGTTTTATGTGGTTAGCTGTCTCAAGCTGCTGAATTCAAGTAATCCCTTCAAAGGAAGCAGATAAAGTGGGGACTAACTGACAAAAAACCTACAGAGGAAGAGAGGGAACAAATAATAGCAGCAGGAGGTTTTCCAGAGTAATCCCACTGCCAGCAGCTCCATGCCCACACTAGGGCTGAGGGACTTCACTAAGTCCAACCGCCAAATGGAAGGGGAAGAGTGGGGTGCCATATTCCAGTTGGCATGCAGGAACAGGCTTCCCAAAGTTGGAGCTCATGTTTACAGTCATCCACTCACCTCCATGGGACTTCCAGCTGCAGGACAGTGTGCAGTAGCTCCATGTCTCCCTGTATGCTGTAGCAGTTTACCGGAAGAGGAAGGCTCCTCTCCTCTCCATCACTCAAAGCCCTCAGTTAGCTCAGCCATGCAGTGCTTCCACAGTTTTGACATCTGCATTCCAGTGATTTGGGGACATTGCAACTGCCATATATTATTTGAGAGAGAGGAGAGGTACATCTGAGCCCCACTACCCCACCCTCACACTAATATGACTCATGCAATTCAACTTAAAAAAAAAAATAGAACTAAATTGTTTGCTAGCAGCTCCTCAAGTTTCCATTTATTTCCTTCCCACAGGCTGGAATTAAGCTTGGCCTTTGCTTTTCCCCTGCTTCCTTACCCACACTTTTCATTCTTTCTCCTTTCTCTCCAGTTTCGGAGCAAAATCTCATCACAGCACTCCGAGCTCACAATCAAAGCAGCAGCTGAAGGCTACAGCTTACAAACCTGCCAGGCCTCAGAGGAACCAAGATCAAACAGTGCCTTCCCAGCAGCACAGCAACTCAGCCCACTCGCAACATCCCAGCCCACCTGAATCCTCTGCTCTCCCTCCATATCCCCAGACAGGCAGCTGCTATCAGCTTTATCACCATCTTGAGAACTGAAAAAGTAAAATGCCCTCAGCCCACACATGAAACATCTTGCAGGTAAGGGGAATAAGAATACACAAAGGTTTTGTTTAAAAAGCAGTACTGCTTAGCACCTTTTTGCTAGCAAAAATATAGAAAAAGGAGAGAAAACACCATTAAAAAACCTCCAGCAGACAAGGCATAAGCCCAGTTAACCAGCAGCCATGCACACCACCACATTTACAAACATACACCATTACTTAGGAGGATGAGACCCCTGCAAGTGCCACCTCCTCCCTAAGCACAGATAGGACAGGTGGCCTCTGTCCTGGCAATTAGCAGAGGGCAGTACCTATGAAAACGAGCTTTAACCACTTCCTGTTGTGCAACTACAGATTAATGTCAGCACCACTCCAGAAATGCCTTCATCAACCAACAGGACACACAAGTAACACTGCAGCAAACCCGACCCCTCCACAGAGGCATATGGACAGCTGTAGAATAATCCGATCTAAGATGGAATTCTTTCTCCAAGACTCACATTGCACCAGCATTGGATTTCTCCAAGTGCAACAAGAAAAAAAACCATGTTTTCCCTGCACGCCTTTTCTATGGGCTGTTCTTTGAGAGCTCTGATGCTCCTGTTTTACAAACAGCAATGAACTACTGCAATATTCTTAGAAAATATTTTCTGTACAAAGCGTGCTGCTGTTTTGACCCTTAACAGAGGTATACTGACCCACAATAGACATATAGCCAACACAGGATCAAGCCCTAAGAAAGTCTTGCAAAGTATAGGTGTATTTTCTCCCCACAGCTAAATTAGTAAGAGATTCCATATTTATCTACAAAACTACCCTAGAGGAAAGGTGCATGCACTTCACCCCCACCACCAGGGAGATGTTCCCTATCTGGGAGCTCTGCTGCAGCTCTCCCAGCACTCTGACACTGGCTCATTTCCCTTAGTCACCTCCAGCTCAGCAGTTCAAGAAGAGGTCAGGAGCTCACAGCACTCAGTTAATGCTGTCACACAACGAGACCAAACTTTTAGTGTAAAGAGTATGTCCATGAATCCACTGCAGGAGCAGATCCTGAATATCTCACAGCCTCTAGGGCTGCTGCTTACAGGCAGCAGGTCTAACCCACTACCAGAAATGGAGGTTTTGCTGCTTTCTTTGGTGTGAAATGAGTATTTCCAGGAAAAAAGAAAAAAAAAAAAGAAATGATCAATCCCCTGCACTTGGAAATTGAAGCTTCACAGTTCACTTGTGCCTAGCCAGCTCCCCAAAGATCAGAAGAGAGACACAGCATTATCATGGTTACCAACTCTTCCGCATTACAACAGAAGGGAAGGCTAAAACCCATTAAGAAAAGAGGCAGATGTCTCACAGGAAGGCTGCTCCATTAGAATAGGAATCCTATTTTAGTTAATTAGGTTGGATTAGGACAATAAAATGATTTATGGGAATACTTCAGTTTTCTTTGTTGGTAGTCAAGCTGACCGACACCACACTGACGCGTGTAAAATTAATGACAGCAGAGCCTCCATGAGTTAAATGCTTTCTTACTTGGCTGCCAGCCTTCAATTTCTTTTATAAGAGAAAAACACTCAGACACCAGACAAAAGTTCCTGCAACTTCAGAGAAAAAGGAAGCTTGAGCTAGCAAGGAAGGAACCCTTTTCAAGTGAAGAACCCAGCACACTTCCACTGGATTTCTGGGCTGTCAGAGCCAACAGGCATTACGTTATCACAAAAAACACCAGGAGCTCGTGATCGTGACGCTGAGATTTTGCCCACATCAGAAAATCGTGTCCACTTCAGAAGTTTCCCAGCAAATTATGACAATTTTCAATTCATGTAGTGTTAACTAGAGACTGTCTGTTGTTTCATTCTGCCTCAACTTAAAGCCACCAGTAACTGTCCAGAATCACTGCTTCTGTCGTGCTGTATTTCAATCACACTGGAAACTCACACTGACCTCGAGCTACTGATACAGCTATTATATATATTTGTCCTCTAGCCTTTTGCAAAGAAAATAAGAGATATTATCATGGTAATCTCATGGGCTCCACGTGCCTGCATCTGCTCCCTGCACAAACCAATCTTTCAGGGTTCTTCCTTCCTTTCCTTGTCAATAAGCTGCATTACAGCTGCAACAACATCTATGCCCACTTCTGAATATCAACGCTAACACCTCCTGTCTCTAATCAACATTAGAGAGTCTCAGTAGCTAAATGAGTGTTATGAAATGATTAAAAAATAGACTCAGAGTCAGGAAATGCAGGTAAAGAAGAAGAATGCCACCACAAATAAATGAACAGGGTTCTGTACACAGCACTTGGTGCTCATTGCCAACACGGATTTCCAGCACAGAGCTGTTGCAATTACCTACAGGAAAATTATTTCTTCAGTACCCAGTAAACTGAACACAGCAATGCTTGTGTTCTGAAAAACACCAATTCTAACTGTAAAAACAACAAATTCCTTATCAGTTTCAGATTGTTTTGTTTATTAAATCGTCTGAGTATTAACAGTGACAAACATTCCGAACTGAGATTCTTGCCAGCTACAGAAACAGTTTAAGATTTGGTGTGGCACTGTCTGCAGTCCCAGCCATAGCACATGAGCTGCCATGCAGCCTGCAGACCTCTCCAATTCACTAAGTGCTAGTCAGCCTCTGATACTCAGGGTACACAAGGCTCAGTGCCTACGAAGAAATAATTCTAGCAAGCATTCTAGTTGTTTGTTTATACTTCAAGCTCTTACAGCTTTCAAACTCTCAGGGTTGTTTCCTATGAACCCTTTCATGCTGAGCTTGTACATTTGAGGGGGTAGGGGTAGAAGGGACAACACATTTGTCTCTTGTACACATCAAAGCCATCTGCTACATGTGCACATGGAGATTGTGCTGCTACTGATATGCCATTTATCAACTCAATAGGCAGACATTACACTATTTTCTCCATTTGCTAGATCCAGGCTTGCATACAATTTTCAAGTTTTAGACATCTAGCTAATACAGTGCAGACTGCTCCTTCTCCAGAAGGGGCAAAATATCCTATTCCAGCAGTTGTCTAGTTTGGGTATTAACAAGCAAGGAGGCAACAGAGTACATCCAGGTACGTTCACTGTTAGTCGAGGCGGGAGCTGACAGACAGCTGACCACATGGAGTACAACATCCCAGTGCATGTTGTTATTCCAGGGAATACCATAGCATAGGCTACTCCTACAAAAGGAAGCATTCAAAATGCATTGTGAGGGCATTGATCAATTGCCCAGATTGTAGCCAGGTGGCCAAAATCATCATTACTGCAGCCCCAAGTCCTACCTGTGCACCTAGGACTACTGACCACATCTGGTCAAGCAACACAAGTTCCTCTGCTTTGCATATCAATGTGTTAAAAGCAGCTTG
Organism: Penelope pileata; assembly: GCA_013396635.1. Taxonomy (NCBI): domain Eukaryota; kingdom Metazoa; phylum Chordata; class Aves; order Galliformes; family Cracidae; genus Penelope; species Penelope pileata. The sequence goes on along the minus strand of WBMW01000162.1, from coordinate 201,500 downwards.
AAGGTGCAGGCTTATACTAACAGACACAGCTGTACCATACAGTGCCCCAGGATCTGTTTTCTAAGTCACAAACTTCTGATGGGGAGGCAACAGCACCTCACCTACCTCACCTGTGAATCATTTTCCTCTTCCCTGGCCTTCTAGATTTTCTGATCCTTATAGACCTTTATGTTCCCATTTCATTTTCTGTTAAACCACGTTCAGTGGAATGATATTGCAGTGATCTTTGAAATCAAGTTTGTAAACTCTCCTCGCTTACCCAGCTCGCTCCATGTCCTCCCCCAAGCAGACGAGTGTTGGTGCCAGCTCAGATGCACAGCACAGTGAGCTGGGGCAGGGTCAGACACATCACCCACCCACAGAGTAATCAGGAATCACTTACCCCAAACACCAGAATGCTCCTTCGGGCCAATTCCTGCCTGCACATTGCTCCTACACCTCCTATTGCAACTGCTCCAGAGTAGCCCTGCACTCAGAACATCACATCTGCTTTGGAAAGCTAGGAGAAAACATTTATTTTATCACTGCCCTGTATTGAGTTTCATCTACTAGATATATACGAGCTGGTTTTTGAAAAATTATCTCAGACTTCCAGGATATGCATACTCCTATAAATGTTGCAGTTCATATACTGGTAGCCAACAGGGATTTATTCACACTTAGAAACAGTCTCACCACAATGTCTCATTTACTCCAACATGCTGTCTTTTCATTATCTTCACTGTTCACAGCAGAGTACACAGGACCTGGCTCAGTAATGGGACTCGGCAGGTCTAGCTGCTGGTTGAACTTGGTGGTCTTGAAAGCCTGCTCCAACCTGGATGACTCCGTATGGAGATCCACCCACTGTATTACAGCTCAGATTTGCACACACCTGCCAGTATAGATTGCACTTGTTTTTTGACAAATGGTTAAGATACTTTTTGGAACACACATCTGTTCCATTACAGGTTCAGCCTACCATGCAGTCATATCGCTATCTTAAAGAAAAATGCATACAGGCATGCATTTGCAATGTTTATTTTTTGGCTTTTTTTTGTTTTTTTTTTGCAGGATGTTTCATAGTCATTTGTGAAAAGGAAGCAAAACAGCCCAGAAAAGCAGGACTGAGAAGTTGAACGTATTCTTTTTAAGACTACTTTAAGAACAAGACCTCTTTTACATACTGAGCATTCAAGGTCTCTTCATCTGCAACAGGGAAGAAAGGAAGAGAGAAGCTGAGCTCTGCTGAGAGCCACAGCTCCCGGTCACGCTGCTAGGACCTGAGTAGGAATAAGGTTCACTGCCACAGTGTAAAGCAGCTGGTCCTCATTTCCACAAAGCAGCTGAAAAAATCTGAAGAGACTAGAATTCTACTGAAAGAACTTGGGGGAGAAAGTCTAACCATCAGACTGGGAAAGAAGCCTCCTACTACACTGAAAGCTATCCTGAATAGGCTGCTCACTGTCCTACGATTATATGCTGAAGACCAACAGGACTTTCCCTGATGCGTGTGGCCTTCCAGACACCACTGATCCCAAAATCACTGGCCTTAGTTCACTAAGGGTAGGATTTCTTCCAGAAGACTACAACCCTATGAACATGAAGGCATAAGCACGATTTTGCCACAGCAGCTGGAGCACATCCCCCAAAACTCTTGATACATCCACAAAAGTGTCAGTAATTAGAGAAGGATGCAACAGTGTTTGTAGCTCAGCCTGGTGCCAGCAGTCTACAATTCATTTATATACATCAGGAACAAAAGCAGCAGATGCTTGGCTACACTTATGTATTTGGATATGCCAAGCACACAAAATAGCCACAAATTAGAATCTTCAACTAAAAACCACAAAAATATAGTGATCAAGTCCCCTCGAGGGCTTCTATCAATACATAGGCTGAAAGATTTGTACACTTAGCACATCAGCAGTGAACGCTTCTGTGAATCAAAGCACCCATGAGCACCAATCTAAGCCTGCCAAAGGAGAGCACATAACAGCAAGATGAGAAGCTGCGTATCATTCTATAGCTTCCAGAACCCATAAATTCAATCTGACACAAATCAATTTTATATTAAGACAGTCAAAGGCTCTCCAGACAGTTACCTTAACAGACCTGTTAAGCAGCTGCACAAAAATCTCTCAAGAGAAGAAAAAAGGTGAAGTTAACTCTTGCCAAAAAGCCATTTAGTGCTTATAGAAAGCAGTTACATCTACAGAGCCCAAGAAGGGACAGAAGTTGCTTCCTAGACTTCACACTACAGCTTGAGTGTTCTGAGAGAAAGCACTCTTTGACAGAGCAAACCCAAAAGCAGTCAGATTCTTTTCTGTCAGTCTGAGATTCCTACAGGACTGCAATGAATGGGTCTTGGTATTGTTTTCTCTACCACAAAAGGAACTCCTGCAGAATAGCTCACCTGGTACTTGACCCAGGCTGGACAAATGTGACTGATAGCAGCCCTCAGAGGAGAAGCAAGCCTGGCTCACATCTCTAACAATGCATCCTTGCTGTGACACATTTTGGGGTAGGAGGCACAGAGAGGGTATTCCTGTAGGATCTGTCTCCTGCTCAGATGCAAGACATGGGCTCTTGGTGTACACTCAGATGCTAATACTCCAGTAGAAGAAATAGCAAGCCAGTTAATAGCATGCATCTTGTATGCAGGAAATGGTCACATTTTTAAAAAATCCCTATAAGCCTGCAGTAAGAAACGTAATCCTAACCTTTACAGTTATCAGTTATACAGATTACCAAGCACCTTCCTGTGTAAAGTTCAGAACTTGCATTCCTTATATGCAACTCGGGATATTTCAAACACACACGTACACGCTTCACCTCAGTAGCTAAGTTAAACACTTTAAGCAGATTTAAGCCATAAAGTTAACACACTAAACAGCCGTGAAAACACAATCCTGATCCCTGCTGCCGCACAACTCCCTAGCAAGTGGGAAGCAAGGAGCTTTTCCACTGTCCGTGCAGCTGCCAAGCTCATTTCAAACTACAGCTGGCTGCAAGCCCCTCCAGTGCTGTCTCTGGAGCTGCGCAGAGCTGACAACGCGTCTGGCCCTGATTCTCAAGCTTTGTATTATGAAAAAAAGTTACCCAGGGAAAGACAAAGACTCTCAGTTCACCCAGGAGATGGCACAACACTGGCAGTGAGGTAACTGAGAAGGATGGTGGGCAAGTGACAGGTACTCATGGCATCCCCAGGTACCAGCCCCAACCTCAGCCACCCACCTGGACTCTCAGAAGGTGTGACACCAGATTCTGAAGCTTTTTATCAAACTGTTTCGTTGCTGGCTGTCACTCCAAGTCACTCCAGGCTATCAGATCCACAAAATAAATTCAGTATTAGTATAAAGAGGCTTAACTGAAAGCCAATTACTTAACTTACACACCTTGGCCTATTTACCAACTTCAGCACAGAATACAAAGTGGGGAAAAAGTTAAGTATCAACAGTAAGCAACAGAGTAAAGCAAGCACAGCAGAACTGTCTGAGAACACCTGAGCCAAAACATGGGGAACATTTGCCATTCAATAGCTTTGGTATCAATAACAGAGCAGAGCCAAAGGATTTTTACAGATCAGTCCAACACAAACCACCTCTGTCACCAAAATGCCACATCCTCAGCCGCCCAGAGCACAGCCACCACACTTAGGTGATCTTTCACATACATTTCATAACAGAGGATGTGGATGGGTGAGCAGAGGGCAATCAGCACCCACGGAGAGCCAAGCCTGGAGACAGACGTTTAGCAGAGCAGCCACATCTGTTTCACTGCTGTCAGATAAAGACCACCACAGCCCATTACTATTCTGAGTTGGCAGCAAAATCCTTCCCTCTATAGCTTTGGAAAGGAATAAATTTAGCTTCCTCGAGATTGTACTGAAGGATATTCTGCAGCACAATTCCCAGTGTTCACAGAAAGTAATTAGAGGATTAGTAGCCTCTATCGGTCTCAGTCCCTGCTATTTTCATTGTGTTCTCAAATTCAAATTTTCTATCATTTTCCAGTAAAATTGATTCAGATGGAGAGAAAAGGAAAACGTATGCCCCATAAAATTTAAATACATCATTCCAGCTTAAAAACTGAAGCCGGAAAGATTTGTTTTGAAATAGGTAACACTGAAATCTGGTTTTAGTAGGCTGTGCTGGGTGCACTTACAACCAGAAGTTACCGCTTATCTCTTCCCCAATTTATTAAAATTTAAAGCGAGCTTTACAGGCAACTTGCTTTATATTCATACATAACATTAGATAAGAGAACGTCTCATCAAACGCCTCATGCAGTTCACACAGCATGATTTTACCACAGATAAGAGTCACGTCCCTCCCTCCCCAAACACACACAGCCTCCCTCAGCAATAAGCGAGGCAGAATTCTGTCCTGGATGAACACATTGCTCCGTGTGTATGCTTATGATAAAGCTCAAGTTATCTGAGCAGAGGGTCAAAATGACATCTCAACCCTCTAGGGTTAGAAGCAATAAAACATTCAATACATACATAAAAGGTACAGCATGGAATTGAAGTTGCAGTAGCCAAGCTATGGAATACCTCATTATTTCTATGAAAAACAGCAGCTGGATATACTGGATTTTGGATTATATACTGGATGGAACAAATGCTGAGAAAAAAGACATTCAAATTACAACATACTTCAGAGGCCTACAGTGTAAAAAGGCACTGTTCATTATTATGGCTATAGAATAGCAAGTGCTTCTGAGGATAGAGCAGCCTATTTTTGCAGGGAGAATACAGAAGGTTTGGGAAACTACATGCAACGAAATGCACTTCGAGTTCCCTTATTTCCCCCCCCGCAACGAGCACACCTGGACACAAGTTCTTTAGGTAAAGGTTAATCATGTCTGCCAGTATTAACAGTTTAAAATCATGCTTTTCATTTGGTGGCTTTAGTTTCTTTATTTCCTTTATTTTGAATAAGTCTGAGAAACTCCACTGCAGTTTAACTCCTCTCCTGATAGAGCTTCAAATCCCATTTGGTCTTCTGACCAACTATTTAATGCTCAGTACTACCTGACTGCCCATAATAAAGAAGATAAATGACTTAAAGATTATCTCTTATACTTATGAATTCATAAGTCTGAATACAGAAGCTACTATCGCAGTTTTAGTAGCAACATTTGACATTTCAGAGTTAAATCTCATCTGTTAAACCATGTCCTAATCCATGATTTTCCGGGTTTACTGATAAGTAGATAATGGGGGAAAAAACAACATTTCCCCCCCCAAATACTGCATTTCCTAGCTTTTTCCACACCACAGCACAACACAAGCAGTGTGAAGAGCCCACAAGACTTGACTGTGTCCCCACCTTTACGCTGCAGCTCTGAACTTCTAAAAGATTTTCTCCAAGTTCAGTGGGTTTGCCTGCTGCTGAGACATGCATTCTTTTCCCTTGCAGACAGCATACAACCTGGAGACTGCCAGCTACAAAGCACTGGTACAGCCTCCTACACATTTTGCACACAGCAGAAAAGATTACTGCTTACTCACCAGTGCTCAGCAGCCCATCCCTGCCACCCTTGCCAATGGAACAGCTTGTGTAGAGTCCCCTCACCTGTTCAGATCAACCATGAGCTGGGCTAGCTGGTACCCAGCACTTAATGCATCTTTGGTAAACCAAGCAGTCTGAAGGTCAACCTACTTCATCCTCACAATTGGATCTGAAACTCAGCCTGTTGCCCATTCACATTACAAAAGCTTTCAACCTTATGTGGCACATGAAATGAATATATTCAAATTCAGACCGTTTGCAGAAGTTTGAGCTTTGATGACTCCAGCATAAAAATTAAAGCATTCTGAATCACCCAATCAATGACTAAGTGTGTCTGCTGCAGATAAGAACAGAAGATTCCCTTCTGCGTGCCCTCTGCCAAGAAGCCGCATCATCGCCTTCCCAAGAGCTGCTGCCTCGAAGCATTTCAAGTAGCACAGAAGTTATCTGCACTGCTCCTTTCTGCTGTTCCCACCTCCAGACCTACCTTCCCTCTCTGTGCTATTGACTAATGGCATTGGTTGCATGACTTGGAAAACAGAATATAAATTACATATATACAATATCTAAAAAGTTAAAAACAACACATGGAAATTGCATGGCCTTGGCTCAAGTTTCCCCACACATTTGGAACATCTGGATGCTATCCAAAGGAATCCTCAAGGCCACTGAATGTGCAATAGCAAGTGAAGATCAGTGGGTGAATTAGGAACCAGCTACACGGGCTCCTTGGAACAAGTTTTACCTACAAGTAATTGAGCACATTATCTAAAGCAGACAGTAGAAAAATAAAGAATAGGCTTTGTTTTTTTTTAAACCAGCAGTGACAGTGAAGATCAAATTGCAAAAACTCAACAGCCACCTCTTAGCTGAGCTAAAAAAGTAATTGGAAAGCATTTAACATGGGAAATCTCCATTGAAACCAACAGATTCTTTCACGAAGTATGAATGCAAAGCTACAAAAAACAGCAAGACAACAGATAAAATAGCAATCCAGATCAAATGCCAGATAAGAAAATAGCTAAACACTTACATATTCTTAGAGCAGAGATAATAGACAAATCCAAAGCAAAATACAATCTCTTCAAAGTCAATATAACTGAAGGACACGCTCAAATTTGCATTTAATAAAATTCTAACTGAAGACAGGTTATCAGTTTTCACAACAAGCACCCAACAGGCTGGTACAGATCCACTGATCCCTAAGAAGCACGAAACCTAATAACAGTATTTTTGGAAAAAACACAGACCACACAGACTGCAACACCAACAAATTCTTTTTATGTACACATCATACGCAGGTAGTTAGCTTTATATGAAGGATTACTTCAGAAAACCACAGTAATAACCCTTATTTGGTTCATCTCTGCACACACAAGGATGTTGGTCTGTCTCAGTAACTGATGCACTCCCCTCTCCAGCATCACTTACTGTCCCTTAAACAGATCCCTTATGGAAATAGTAATTCAAGTATTGATTCTCCTACAGTAAATCTGTGATTATTTCATTCCACAATCAATTCTTTTCCCCCCCAACTACCTTAGTTTATCTTATGAACCTCGATTATTATTTTAGTCAATATGTAAGTAATTAAGAACATTTTATCACATATCTCATTCTGGCCTCTTAGTTACTGTACATGGCAACTGATTTAAGATTTTCACCTCCAGAGATTCACTCCACTGTGTGAGCCAGCAGGGAAAATAAGAATTTAACGTGATGGCAGATGCTATAGTCAAAAATTTATGGCAGATTATAAACCACTTCTTTACACTACGTACAGCATTGTTCCAACTTCCCAACAGATTAAAAGCGATCTTCAGTTTGAGGATGTTTTTGGCATTGGAAATTGTAAATGAGCCTCTACAACAGTAGCAGATAATCTCTCCAATCTCTGCTTTGTTGAGGACAGAGCGCATCTGCTTTGTCTAACAAAGCACCAGAAACAAAAACCTGACAGCTGAGACTTGCTCCACATCCATGAAGGCAAGGGCTTTTTCCTCCTCCCCTGCAATACGAAGCCTCTGCAGACAGAGCTGAGCTGACAAATCACGTACGGGCAATAAAGCCGGTATCTTCCTTTAATCTTCCAAGACTAATGCTTCCCAGGTTTTCCATCCCCATTGTGAGCACAGATATTACTCTCTCTCCTTAAGCACTATCATTTTCTACACCTGAAAAAAAAAAGAGGAGCCTCAATCTTGACACTCACAGCCACCCCTTAATTTGTTTTTACAGCATCCATTACTCTCCACATCCAGTTTCACACATTGCAAACAGTGACGACTTAAACACACAGGAGCATTTCCCATCACTCAAGACAACACTACAGTTACTGCACTACAACTTAATGCCCCGACAGACTTTGAAAAAAACAGTGAACACCTGCTTCAGAGTAACCAAATATCCTTAAGCACATAAAGGGCTCTTTTGGAGAGATCAATCTTAATTAATCTGAGTTTAAGAAAAAAAACCTATTTACTCATTTTTAATCAAGACCAATTTTCCCCATAGCGGATATCTTCCACATAGCAGGTATCTTCCAATTTCATTCAGCAGTCCATCTAACGAGTTTCTAAGCACAGTTTGGCTGAAATCTTTCACAAAACAGCTCCAGGCCAATTTGTTCACATTAAGGTGCTTTAAGCCATCTTCCTTGCCAGCTTGTTCCAGTAGTTAACTATTCTCCTAAAAAGCTTCCCATTTGGCTTCAGCACGCAGCTCTGGTTATTGACCCTCCTCTGTTGGAGCAGAATGCCTCTTAAAGCCCCACGTGCTCATGGCTGCAGGATGCACACTAACGCAGCTCAATACTCTCTGATAAGCAAAGCAAACTGTGCTCCAAGGAGCTTCAGCTCTCAGGCAGCAGCAGGATGGAATTGCTGCTAGGCACTTGCTGCCGTTTTGAAACAAATCTGTGAGCCACTTTCTGCCACGGAAATGGCAGTTTCTCGTGTAGCTGTGCTTAGTGACTCCTCAAGCAGCTAGTTTAAGCTGCCAGCTTGCATTTAAGGCTATCCAAGTCAGAGTCTCTCTATTCCCTCCTTCAAATCATTTTTGCAACTTCTGTTTGCATCCTTCCCCCCCCTTTTTTTTTTTTTTTAAAATCTATTCAGGAAGTTGACATCACAACTGATTCAGCCTTTCATTAAGCAGCCTCACCAGAACATATGATGCCACCAAGCCCTTACTCCTACTTCCCTTTGTATCCAAGCCCGGAACTGCATCTCTCCTTTTTATTGACTGCAGAAAACTCTAGTTTCCAAGATACAGTCCCTATAGCAATAGATGCAGACCCTACTGAAAGCCTCTACATATTCAGCTTTGTTTGTATTTTGGCTACTGAGTTGGGGGGTTATGTTTTTTTTTCCCTTCAATTTCATATGGTACATTTAATGCAGCAAATTGCTTATCTCTATGGAATCCCATTAGTAACCAGCTCAGGAAATTAAGTTTCCCTGATAATTCCTTAGGATTTAAATGAATTAATAGTCAGCTGATAATGGTTAAGATATTAACACCACACAGTGCTCCTTCCTATTCCTCTCCTCTTCATTTCACACACCAGAATATAATTAACAAAAAAAAACAACTTAAAAAGGAGAATGCAATACTTAGTTGTCAATTGTTTTACCATTCTTGTGCACAACCCTCACTTCACAGCATCACACAGTTCTGTGGGACATGGGCAGTTATTTTTTCCCCTCTGGTAAAAACAAGGGAGCTTCTTCACATTTACCACAGGAACAGCACAGCTGCTGGTACCACAAGGCAGGTGAAGCACAGTAACTGGCATCATGTTGCAGGCAATGGGGTATTGATACTGTTAGCCAGAGAAGCCTCCATGCTGAGGTCCTGCAGAAATTAGGATGTTACTGATGAGAAACCAGAACTGGGCTCATCAACACAACACGTCTGTCCTGGACATGGAGATGTAATAACTTCAGCTCTGGGACCTAATCTTCCAGTTTACTTTTTCACACTCTTAGCAAACCATTAAAACTCAACAGGAATTCCCTCACTGCAATTAATTACCAAGCCAGCACTGGCTCCCTTTGGCCACTTAAGATTCCTGGAAACACCCAGTTACAAGTGTTTTTCCTAGTACTTACCCAATGGACCAGGACTCATTTTATAACCCTCCTGTGAACGCAGACACAACGTGCTGCTTTCTTCCCCAAATAAAAGCAACACACACTCGTGACCAGGGATGAAAAGATGCTGAAGAGTTGCTGTGCAAGGTTTATCACTCTTACCTACACCGGGAAAGAAACAGCCAGGCACTCACCTGTTCTTAATAAACTTAAGGAACACCTTGTTACTTTGACTACAGGAAAGGGACAGATACTTTTAGGGGCACAGCTAAATGAATGAAAGTGATGAGGAGCTAGACCATGGCATTCGTGCTATGCTCCTGCCCACTTCCCCAATCCAGGGGAAGGCAGAGTAGTTTAGAATACCACACTCCCTCTTTGCATTTCCCCATGCCCTTTCTGAAAGTGTCCTTTATTACATCAACATTTCATTTCTGCAACCCTCAGCAAGTTGCAGAAATGCCACACAAAGTTTCTTGTCAAGTGGTGATTTGCAGAAATTCCTTGCATTATTCTGTAGGCAAGCAAGGAATTTCTTTGGACCAGAACGTGCTGGATGAGTTTCTCACATACACTACTTCATACACGTACAATGGACTGTCCTCCTGGGTGCTGGATGGTGTCTCCAACCCAGATGACTGGAGAATGACCATAATTTTATTGGCACACGGGATTGCCATGTCTTCAATGGAAGAAAACAGCGTACAACACCAGAACATTTAGTTCTCATTGGTTACAATACATCTTTTTTCCCCTCTTCCTTGCTAAAAGCCTGAGAAAGCAGGGGTGTGCATGGTACCAGATCCATATATTGATATATTCACCACAACACAATCTCTTTTAAGAAAAATGTTTTAGAGAGAGCTCCCTTAATCACTTATTTCTAAAAATAGATATTGAACAATAGTTAACATTCATTTTCCAGGCATAGACAAAGCATGGTAAATTGCAGATTGTTACTTCAGCAAATACTGAGAAGATCAGACATTCCTTTGCCAAGTTGCTACAAAAGTATATATGAACTCAGTATTTGTTTGCCTGACTTGCACTCAACCCTTAATTGCGAGCAAAGAAACCACCACACACACTGTGGAAAAAGTCCCACAAAAATACATGAGCAAAAGAGAGCATTTTGGAGTCATTAAAGTCATAAAATGAAATTCTTGTATGAATTATGTGGTTTAATCGTTTAAAGGGTGTTGAAATGTCAGGTGCCCAACTGAGTGATATTCTTACACAGTGGCAAGTACAAGCAGCAGACAGTTTTGATGCCCGTAACTCAATGCAGCATTAAAACCTTGTGCTCAGAATCAAACTTTGATTCCATAGCTAGAATTGTCAAATAAAAGAAGGTTTACAAAGAGTTAGGAAGAGACAGTGCGTTACCTGGAAACACCTACACAACTGTGATGCTTAACTAGCTGCCTGGAAGGTCTGCAATATTAGATACTTGCCCTTAGGGTAACATTATCAAATCAAATTTCAAGAAAGTCTGCTTAAAGATGCACTATCCCAGCACAAAACTGTTTTTAAAGGTTTCAAGGGTTAAAGCATTAAGTATCTGCCAAAGTTTATGAAGCAATTTTAGAAATACACCAGTGTAAAGCCATTTCAGAGATGCAGCTGTCCCCATCTTTTCCTGCCAGTGGTGAATAGATGCAGCAACACAGTTGGTACTTTCGCTACAAATGCCATCAAACAAGCTGATTAAAGACTGGAAAGCCTGTCAGAACTTGCCCAGATTTGCTGTTGCTCTAAGAACAGCAAAAATGATGGTTAGATGTTCAATCTGCAGGTATGAAACACTACATTACAGCTGAATGCTGAACTTCATGGTGCTGGGAAACAGAGGCAGCGAAAGGAGAGCCGCTTTAATGACACCCCAGGGGAACACACAGATAGAGGTAATTGCAGCTTTGTATCACTGCACATCAACCTGTTAGGAAGTTCAAACAATTTTTACAAATGAATGCAAGGTTTAGTTTTATTTGAGTTAAAATCAAACACGAAGCCCCCACAACACTTACAGAAAAAGCACTCAGAGAGGAACAACGCTTTTAAGCCGAAAGACTAAGACGACAGACATTCCTCCTGGAGGAAAAAAAAAATGGGGTGTTACTATGAAGCTTTTCCAGTACAAATGCTACAGGATGAACAAGATGAAATTCTGCCCAGATCTGGAAAGACTCATTTTATTGGTGACACTGGGAGATCACAAATCAGTGTTCTGCCGCTGCACACACAGATGAGTGACACTTTCTGCTCAGAGTAGCTTCCAAGCAAAATAATAGTTTTGAGAAAATGATAGCTATGAAAGAACAGCATGTATCCTGCATTTTTCCCTTCAGTAGTAAAAGGCCCCAGTACCAAGGGAAATAGAAAGACAGCAGAAGAGCTTGAAGTCAACTGTAACATGTAATTTTTAATGCTTGCCTCTGTGCATCTCACTTAGCAAAGCGCATACGGTAGCGATTTTCACTACGAAGTAGTCAAACGAAGAGATAATCCAGTGTAACTAATACTCTAATTAGAGACATAATTACAGAAACATGTTTACGACTCCAAGATCCTCCTTCACCCTCCACAGAAACATGAAGCAGCAGCAATGCAATCAAATCGCCTTCAAACCTGCAGCTTCTTCCTTTACAAAGTTAGGACCTACTTATTGACAAAGAGTTGAAACCAGAAATTGTGAAGGTTTTCGGTTTTAAGCCAGAACTGGCAGCATTCCGAACTACTTCCACGCACAGACATTGAAAACAAACGAGTAAGAGAACAACTTGTAGACAAGCATTGCTATCTTTTAAATTATTTTTCTATACATAATATTGTATGTGACCATTCTAACACACACCCTTCCCTTTCTGTTGCTACACTGCCAGATTTTGTGTTAAGAGACAAGGCAAGAAACTTGCTATGGCAAAACCAAGTTTCTAGTTTTGCCAGCTTAAGAGGGAAAAAAAATAAGACTCAAATGCTAGCACCAGGGAAAGATGGATCAACACAGTGCTAGCGTTAGTGGTACGGCTGAAAACTGGGACACATCAAGTCTCCATTCCTGAGCACAGCAGACTGGTTTTTTACTTTAGGTATTCCAGTAGGAAGAAGGCTCTAAAACAGTGGTGAGTGCTAAGCACAGTGCATACATGTTTTATGTATTAAATGCAAAATGAGAAGGAAAATGCTCTTTAAGAACCCATGAGTGCAGTTTTAACATTTTTCTTTCTGAAAAGAAAATTTTCAGTAGTGTTTTTCAAAAAATCTCAGAGGCACCCCACTGATGCCTACAACAGGCCAACAAAAAACCACCCTCAGGACTCGTGGTGTCCCTTACCTGTATGGTATAGCAGGGCACTGGGCAGGGGAGGACACCAGTAACTGGCAGTGGATGGGAGTGGGAAGGTGGAGGGATGGAAAGCGAGTGCAGAAGGGCTTTCATCCATCCTTTCAATCCAGCTCATTACATCAAAGGGCACTTGACCTACATATATTTTCATAATATGCACAGCAGATTATGTAGAAGGGGAAACAACCAACTGCAAGCTTATTTTTCCACTTTATTCCTACATCCTATGTAATCTGGTCATAAAAAAAAATTAGAGTGCATTCTTTGGATATTAGGAAAAAATTCTCAGAAAGAGTGGTCAGACACCAGCACAGACTGCCGAGGGAGTGGTGGGGTCACCATCCCTGGAGGTGTTCAAGATCCATCTAGACATGTTACTAAGGGATATGGTTTAGTGGTTTAATGGGTAATCTTGGTGGCAGGTGGACAGTTGGACTAGGTGACCTTGGAGGTCTTTTCCAACCTTAATGATTCTACGATTCTTCTAGGACTGTCACAGTCAGATTCTGCACATCAGTTATTTAAGAGTTTGACACAACATCCCCACCCCAAACTTTAAATGTTTTATAATCCCAGCAACCTGAATCTTGGAACACTCCCAACCCAGTAACTTTGCAGCAATTCACAGAGAGGCCACATCAGAAAGCCAGCCTTACACACAGCCAACCCAACTGCAAACTTAATGAGAAGACAACTGCCTCAGACAGGTATCCATCTCAGTTTCCACCAACAGCACTTTACTATAACCACATTCCCTATTTTAAAGGTAATGTTCCCCCTGCCCCCAACAGACTGCAGCATATACTCAACGTAACCAACTATTAATAGAACCACTGCAGCAAGGCACAGGCATAAATCAGAGCAGTATCGTGCTGACCATGCCAAGATGTGGAGCACACTTTCAGCCCTACTGCTCAGCATGCAATTGTTTGCTGTTGACAAAATTACATTGGCCTCACATCAAAGAATCACCTCATTCCACTCCAAGTCCTCTGTTAGTCCGCATAAAACAGCATTCCAAGCCCATACCAGCTCATTAGCTGGCACTAAATTAACAGGTTTAAATGCATCAGAGATGCTTCGCACAAAAAGGTTAGAGCCGTAAATTGTTCGCTTCCTTATCCCCCCTGGCTGCGAGTTTCCTTTAGCATCAGTCACCCACTGCAGAAACAAGAGGAGCAGGGTCTCTAGACTAATGCAAAAGCAAAACAATAAAATAGAGAAAGTACAAAAGCAGCAAACCATCATGTCAAATGAAAGTGAACATTGAAATGGGACTACTAATGAGGAAGTCTTCATTTTAAGAAAAAATCTACTTTTAAATCTTCAAACACATTTTGATACGCCACCTGAGGAGTTACAAATGCTACAGAAAATAAATTATGTACCTGTATCAAGCATCACAAAGTGCTCTCCCCTTCCTGATAATCAAGGCTGAGGCAAATCCTGAAGCACTGAACAGACTGACTGCAGGCACCCGTGGTTTGTGAACTTTCACTACTGCTGATGGCTCAATTCACAAATTGCCAGATGAAAGAGTGGTGAAAGCCTTTCAGACAGAGCATTCAGGGCTAACAGAGCCAGCCCTAAATAGAACAGAGCTACAGTCCACAAGCATTTCTGGGTATGATGTTTCCTTGTGGAACACCTCCTAGACTTCAAAACAAGGAGCATGGGAATTATGGCAGAAGTACAGAGGAATATGACTCTGCAGATGTTCCCTGAGCATTTGGCAGAAAAATCCCTGCGGGACAACAGATGATATGAGGCTCCCCCAAATGCCAAGCAGCCACTGCTCCAGTTCCTGCTGCCATCACCTTCAGCTGGAGTGAAAGCTGCTATTAAGACAGCTGAATTGCTCTTACCTGTTCTCCACACCTGATGTCTAAGGTGCTGCTGAGTCAGCTTTGACCAAAGGAACTTGCTGTACAACAGGCACACACTGCTTGGCTGGGCCACCTTCTACACTCCACTGATACCACCACCCCTACAGCTGCAGGAACTCAGGCTCTGGCATCCTCACTTGCAGCATGCCAACACAGCTGCCAGCCTCAGACAACTGCAGCCCTAACAGCCCTGATGCTCCATTCCATTTCCTCCACAAGCAAGAGCTGTGAAACATGCAGGCTGCCTAAGTGATGGACTATCTCTGCTGCACCTACTTCTGAGCACTGCTGTGGCATTTTGTTTTATCTAGTGCACAGTGGCTCATTCAGAGAGCAGTGCTAGGCAGGGCTGCTACAGCTGTGAGCACCACTCTGGGTATCAGAGCTGATAGACTAATGCTCTGCCATCAACACTGCAGCTAAGCACAGACTAAAACAGAAAGAATTACTGCTTCATGAAAGCTGCTTGTCGAGGCAAAGCTATCATTTCTCAGCATTTGCACAGCCCACAATCCTACCTGAGGCAAATGTACTGTTTGCTGCATTCCAAAATCCTTTTTTCTCTGGTGATTTGCTTGAAGGCACCCAGACCTTTGACCTAGGAAGCTGCCTCTGCACTCCTGCTTCAAAGTTTCTGTTTTAGCATTTCTAAGGCTACATATAGTCAGCTTCACTGTCATAAAATAAAAACAAATTACTCTTCTAGTCTGAAAAAACCTCAGTACATTCATTCTGTCACACTATACATTGACATTCCCTCTTGTCATCCACATCTGGTGTTCATACCTACCTACCTACATACACTCACCATGTTAACTCAAGTTTAATCAGACTACTTTCTACACCAATTCTGAATTTTCCACACTGAGTGTTTACTTACAGTCAATGTGAAAAAAACCTCAGGGCTCTACTTCATCTTAGCAAGAAAATTTTTGTCTGGAAGAATGGACCATAGGAAGGGGAAATTGCTCCTTAAGGTGACAGAATCAAGTGATAGAATGCCACTGCTTCACCATTACTACATATAGATGTTATAAAATCATACAAATATTGATTTTTCCAAAGCATTGGACAGTGTTTCACATCAGAATTTTATAACCAGTGGGCAGAGCCACAAAATGAGGCAAACTGGAATTAAAGCACCAACAGACAGGACAGCAGGAAGCACACAGACATCAGTATACAGAGAGTAATCCTAGAGCAGTGAGGATTACAAACAAAGCTTGAATGCTGCAGTTTGTATGGGAGGGGCAGACTGATCTGTGAGCATTTTGTGATGTTCCTCACACCCACTCCTTGAGAGAAAGCCTTCTGAACTTGAACATCTGGAATTAAACCCCCACAGCAAACAGGAAGAAAGGCATTCTGCCAAAGGATTCAACTGTTAGATTGTAAAGGAGTTTTGTCCAACATCCAGTCTTGGAACCAAATACACTGTAGGTCAAATAAAGAGTGGATATTCCTGTTTAAAGAACCATCTCTCCAAATCTTAATAAAGTTTTGTATCCATT
This sequence comes from Penelope pileata, assembly GCA_013396635.1. NCBI lineage: Eukaryota > Metazoa > Chordata > Aves > Galliformes > Cracidae > Penelope > Penelope pileata. The sequence goes on along the minus strand of WBMW01000162.1, from coordinate 185,165 downwards.
GATTTAAAGCTACAAATACTTTGTCAAAAAAAATCCAATACTCTTTAAAATGATTGAAATGCTTTCTTCTTTTCCCCACCAAATCCTTAAAATATTTCCACACAAAAGCAGTTTACAAGAAAAAAGAAAAATCTGTAAAACATGCACTGCATCACCTAGCAGCAGTACTTTACACAGTTATTTAACAAAAACACTTCTGGAAAAATGTTCTCAGTTAATGAATGGGGCTACCATGACTCCACAGACAGGTTTTTCACCATCTACTTGAGACCCTAAGCAAATGCACACATCCAAAGGAATTCAGATGTATAGCTTGTCCTCCATGAAATCCTTTTCTGTTGCTTCCAGAAGAGTCTTGTGTGTTCATATGCATCACACAAGGACACAGTAATTCTCCCAACTCTGGCAGTATGTGCTAGGATGGTACAAAGAGACTAAAGTGCAACATTGAAGAACAAAAATATTTAACAAGGAAAATATACTTGGACCTTCTCAGTTACAGTCAAGACCCAAACAGTGACATTTTAAGAGAACAGAGGTCGTCTCCAGCAATAAATTGCAAACATTGTTTTGACTTACATTTTATTTTATTACACTACAACAGCAATAGAGTCATTTTTGTAATTAAACACTAAAAAAGAGCATTTCAGAAAGCTCTGAGGGGGAGGGAGAAGTTAGGAAGAACATTAAGAGCTATGAGAAGTTTTGCAATCCAGCTTTGCAAAGCTGGTTTTTCATTTGGAACAAAACAAGAGCAGCTGCCCATGCTGAAGCGAGGTCAGCATCGTTCCTGCCTGCCTCCCACCTGGACCACCAAGGCACTCATTGCTGACCCTCAGCAGTGGAACATTCCTTGGTGGGCTGAAGCAGAGAGAAAGCGGTGCACAAGACTAAATGCTAGCATATGGAAACAGAGAAGAAAGGAGGAAAAATTTCTTGTGCTTCTTAGTTGATTGTCTGAAGTTTGTAATATAATATTTATTATGACAAACAGCATCAGAAGTAACCCACAAATCGTCCCCAGAGTTCACTTTGGACATCTTGAAAGTTTTTATGGGTTTGCAGTCACTGCCCTGTTCAGTGTTTCCTCCAAATCTACTCAAGTAGAAAATTAAAAGCTAGAAGGTCTGGCTACATGAAGTACAGTGCCATCAGAAGTATAAACCAGAAAAATCCTATACAGAGAGATCAACCCGTTATTACTGAAGTTTGTTTTTTAACCATTCATGCATTTGGCATTTGTGCTCTGCAGATAGAGGAGCGTTTGTTTTAGTAACACTCACCAAGCATTCCCAAACCTCAAAGTCAAAACCACACCTCTCCCCCACTTCCTCTGAACCACATCATCTCCGTAATTACCTCTTCTGGAATTCTAGACTCTGAAGGAGACTGCATGTTAAGCAGACACATAGCCAAAACACTGTGAAGGGAAGAGCTTCAAAGAGGTCGGGTGTTTATCCGTGCAATCAGTTTATGTCTGTCCATCCATCCAGTGACAGATTCCAAGCAAAACTACCTGGAGACCCAGCTGTGGGATAAAGGCTCCCAGACTCCACAGGACAGCTTTCCTCAAGTACTACATCAAGGCAGGAACACGAACTGAACATCCAGAACTGAACATGAGCTGCCAGCAGTGTGCCTGGGTGACCACAAATGCCAACAGCATCATGGCCTGCAAGACTGGGGAAGCAAATGTCCCCTTGTACGTGGCACTGGTAAGACAGCACCTCAAATTTCATGTTCAATTTTGGGTCTATTACTGCTAGAAGGATGTGGAGTTGCACATGCAGGGAAAAGCAACAAAGCTGGTGAAGGGACTAGAAAATGAGTTATGAGGAGCAGCTGAGCAAAGCAGGGCTGTTCAGTCCAGAGAAGAGGAAGTTGGGGGGAGACCTCTTTGCTTTGTACAATCATAAACAAGCGATGAGACATGAGGAAACAAGTTAAGTTGTGCCAGGGGAGGTTTAGATTGGACATTAGTAAGAATTCCTTCATGGAGAAGATGGTAAAGCAGTGGAACAGGCTGCCTGTGGAAGTGGTGGAGTCTCCATCCTCAGAGGTATTTAAGAGATGTGGACATGGAGGGGCTTATGGACATGGTTTGGTGATGGGACTTGGTCAGTCAGGTCAATGGTTGGACCTAACAGCCTGGATGATTCTATGACTCGGTACTTCAACAACAGTGTTACATTATGATGGTAACATGGGACTGAAGGCAGCAACCCCTGCCCAAAACAGCTTCCACTGGGACTTCCCCAGAGATGAGGTACAAGCAAGCTGCAGCAGGTTCAGAAGCAACCCAAGTATCAGCGATGTTGGTATGTTCTTGACCCATACTAAGTACTGAGCCCTGGAAGATGTGTGTCCCTACAAAAGAAGGCATCTCTGTCTTTAGATAACTGAGGTTTGAGATCAACTGGCAATAAAAATAGAAGTTTGCCTTGCTGCACAGCGAGCACAAAGCCTGTTCTGTATCACCAGGGCAAGATTCGAGTTCTTTTCACGTTCCTTTGCTCCTGAGGACAAGTTCCCTCACTGAAGCTGAGCTATCCAAGCTGTTAACCAGCAACGCTTTGTCATCTAATCCTCCCATCTGTTGAGCAGTCTTGGAAGAGAAACAATTCTGCAGGTACAGGTAACGATATAATAAGCCCTGGAACCAGAATTCCTTTGATTATATTGCAGCCGCTGAAAAATAAGTAGAAAGAGCTACCCTTTTTTTCTCCTTTTCTTTATCCTAGGTGAGAACAGAAGAGGAAGAAAAGCATATCTCAGTATCTGAAATCCAGAAAACAAGAACTATTCCCAAGGAAATCTTGTCCCCAGAGGCAGCATCCAAGGCTAAGAAAGCAGCACTTCAGAATAAGCCCAATCCAAGGAAGATTGCTGTTAAGACACTGGTCCCATTCTCCTGAGCAACCAGTCAAATGCCAGGCCAGTAGTCAGAGTGAGACTTCTGAGGGGGAAATGACAACCCAACTTTAGTGCACCAAATCCAGTTTTTCAGCTTAACAGGGAGCGATATCCCTCCTTGCTTGCCACTATCAAAACGCAGAGATCATCCATCATCCCCTGACTGTGGTGAACTCAGCATAGGAGAGATCGCTCAGAGCTCACACTGATGTATAGTTGGAAGAAAACTCAGCACTGTGCAACTGAGCAAGCTGGCAGTGTTGGGCCTATAATTAGGTTCCCCAAGTCAAGGCGATAGGCATCTGCTGTTACTGAATTAGAAGGCCAAAGTATATATTATCGCATTATCATGCACGAGGCATCTGCACAGTCCTGAACTTCCTGAAGTACTGGCAGAATCACTACGGACAGGAGATGTGCAACATTTAAAGACAAGTCTGCACACAACATGTGGTCTTGCATGGAGGTCATTTAAGTGCAAGGTCTGACGTAGAGCCAACGGCTAGACAAACTTTTTTTCCCCACAAAAAGACAGCTCATGGGATGATCCCAGAAAGATCATGATCTTGTAGAACTACAGTGGTAAAGAATTCTGAATGGCTTCTATGACTTCCCAACACTGATAGAGGGGCTTATGGACGGTGTTGACGGCAAAAGGTGTTGAAAGAATGCTCCCAGCTCCTCAGAGCAGCACCATTAGCACTTTGCTATGGCTACATCCCTTCAAAAGAGATCATCAAAAAAAAAGTATTCCCTGTTTTCTCCTTAAAAATGTTTGAGGTCTTCACTGTTGAGTAGAAACAGAATCCCAAACAAAGCAGTCCTGCATCCTGAATAAAGCATAACCACTTCCCAGAGACCTACCTACAGCAGAAACAGGAATCTTGTAGTCTCCCAAGTCAGTCACCCCTCTAAGACTTAGTGAACAGATGAAATTAATTACTCATTTTACACGTCATAAAACATCCTTCACAAAGAAGTACTCAGATTTTGTTTTCCATCAATGAAATCTCAAAGCACTCTGGAAAATAAGTATTTTCTGATTTGTAAAACAGGAAAAGCGGTGCTTTGCTTCTTTGAAAAGTTTCTGCCGGCCCAGGAGGCTTGAATTGCTTCCTGTGTTCTCACAAACAAACCCTTAAAACATAGGAGCCTCATCTACTGTTTGAGGCAGTTCCAGCTCTTCTGTTCCAAGACAGCTGTTCTATACTGCTCTAAGTATACACTACCTCATTTTTCCAAAATACGATGCTCCATCCATTTAAGAGAGTATCCCTCACTATAACGTCCTGTAAAGGGAAATTATAAAAACCATATTAATTACTAGCTGTATCCTCCTCTTTTCACCACATTTTCTTTCGAACATAAAACAACCTATGCACATAGCAGCAAACACACACACCAGGAACCTTTAGTTTCACTTAAGGATGGTAATACAAGCATAGGATGCACACTGACCTACACTTCTTCCCAGTGCCAGAACACCACTCTTCAGCTCTGTGGTACAAGTCTCAGAGAAGGACCAGCTCTGGGTAACACATGCCATAAATCTACTTTCTGTTCAGTCCAGAATCCAACCACCTCTCCCTGTGGGTGCTTTGCAGTTCAAAGCTAATGTGAAAGTCACACTTTAGGCTCATAAAATTATCTCATGACAGAGGTGAATAAGCACATTTCCAAGATAGTAGCAAGGAATTCCTACAGCATAGATGCTAACAGTCCCAGGCACTTCTAACTGTTGCACAGAGGCCACTGCAGTCCTCTGGTTTTTCAGGATTACACTGCAGCACAGCTGAACACCCAGAACACAATGGCAGATTCTCATTGCTTCCAAGGCTCTCACTTGGTAATGCCAACCTGCAATGCTGCGCTATCCCCAGACAGTGAGTTCAAAAGAGCCAAACCACCACACAGGCAGAAACATTTCACAGTCCATGCGGGTTCATTTGATCCAAAACCAGTATCAAGTTCTCCCTTAATCCTTAGGAAGCCAGGACTAGCCCAGCTCTCAAGACACGCACGTGTAACACCAGATCCATTTTATTCAGATTCATAATGGCCTTGAGTTACTGTGTAACAAGAGAGCTTCACCACTACACAGTCCCAATTTTCTACTCTACATAAGGGGTGGGGGGACAGAACTTGCAGAAACCAGTCAAAACTGGAAGCAGTTTCAAACAAGGCATGCTATGTGAAGCTGAAGCAGTGAGATGATCTTCCAGTAAAATGAGTGGCTCTTCTGCCTGTAGTGCAAATCCCACTGGTAGAAGCTCAACATGAGCCTTCTGCTGAGCACACCTTCTGCCTCCAACAGACACTGGAATTCAAGTAGAATCTGCTGCACATATTGATTCATAGCAGATGTAGTTTAAACAGTTTACAAGGAAAACATTTCCTGATCTTTTGTCTACCTTCTGAAGGAAAAGCATGAAAACAAAAAACAAAATGTTCAGTCAAAAAAACTGTCCTTCTCAGCAGTTTTTAATTTCCCTTCCTTTACTAAACATGTGGTTTTTGTTAGAAAACATTTTAAAGTGATTTTCCAAAACCTTTGACATGCATTCTGCTCAATATGCCCCAAAAACTCAGGAAAGAGAGCATCAAACCAAGGGACAGTTGTTATTCATTAAGCCATACAAATGAAGTTTGTCTAACCAGGTTCTTCTATCCAGCCATTCCCTACTATTTGCATAAGCAAAGGGGACTTAGCACACTACAATGATGCTCATTTAATAGAAAAGGACATTTAGCAGTAAGGAAACCATTGTTCAATGGATGAACCAGGGAAAAACGCTTCTACACAACTTGGGACTCTCAAGACACGCATGCAATTAAGTTACTTGGGAACAAATTAGTGCTTCACAAACTGATAACACAATAAATAAGTCCAATAAGGTCTAGAGAAGCCACTGACAGGCAGTACCCTCCTCCCAGCAGCCAAACTCCAGAAGGAGCACTGAAAGCTGTGAGTTTCAAAAAGATTTTTGGTCTCTTTACTCAAAATTCAAAGGATATCAAAGCAGATGCACTAATCTCCATTAGATAAGCAATCCCAGGAATCCTACACTTTCATTTCCTCTAGTCACTCAAAGCACAAATTGCAGCTCTCTCTCCTGACCTAATAACCACTCGTAGGGCTGCATTTTGTTCTTTTCCAGTAGCAGCATGAAACTTGATGTGAGCTGCAGGAACACAGCCAGTGACTATACGAGCTGCTGTTGTGATAGCACAAGGCAGAAGCCAGCTCTGCAGGTAACTGGACCCGAAGTCAGAAAGATCTTCCCCAGTCAGCCTGAAACAGTAATTTCATAGGGGAAGGGGGAAGGAAAAACATGTCTTCATCTACCACAGGTTACCAAAGGGAAACTGTGATCCCAAGACAGACAGGCAAGGAAAAAATAAATAAATAAAAATCAAGATGTACCTCCACGAGAAGCCATTAAGGTCTGATTTTTGAATTGCTGTAGAGTATAAAAAAGACATTTGCAATCTTCTTTCAAATCAGCATTAATATCCAACAAGCAAGCAAGCACTTAGGTATCAAAACACAACAGCTACTTGTTAGACAGGAGTGCTTCTAGCATTTGCTAGTTATACCCTCCTGCCCACTGAGTGAAGCACTTTGGCAGGTCTCACATAGCAAGTAAGCTAATTCCAGAGCTTCCTACATACTGCTACAATAGAATTTATTCATGCTTTCAGAGTAATCCCAAGGAATCCTGGAGGGCTGATGTCAACCCTTTAACTCCTGTGCACAATTCACATTTCCAAATGGATACTTCAAGTATAACTCAAACGCACGTGAAGCTACTTATTTTTCTAACCTACATACCCATGAAAATAGTTCCAGAGCATTAGAAACCCACAAAGAAAACTAAATGCATCAGTACTTAAGAGTCACGGGCAATTGCATCACTTGAATGCTCAGTATCGCTAGCAACCACATTGTTAGAGCCCACTGCCAGCACCCCTGGTGCAGCAAGGGCTGGGGGAGTGCTCTCCCGTGGATCCCCAAAAAGAACTCCAACTAGCAGCTTCCAACAAGGAGCTAGTGTTGGCTGTGATGAGGAGGAAAGAGGGGGGAAGATCCACCTGTGCTTGCACAGGGGAAAGCTGAACCAACAGATGGGATGTGCATGGGAAGGTGAACATCTCTGCGTGGCAGAAATTGGGATCATCCAGTCTTATTCAGACAGGGCATATTCACCCTTTTAAGAACTGTAATAAAGACACATTGCCCTCAAACATTGTTTTTACAGAGATATTGAGCTGTTTGTTTTTAGTTACAGACATCTCTTCCCCTGCCAGATAAATATACACATTTATCCAGACAAAAAACAAACAAGCATCCCCCGACCCCCACCTCAAACAAAAAAATTCACATCAGGAAACCTCCTAAACTCCACTTCAGCATCCCATCATTCCCAGGTCATTATTGGGAAAACTTACATCCTCCTCTCACTAAGTCCCATACTCAGTGGAAATTTCTGCCTAAGCAAAGCCTGTACTCAGATCTGGGTCTGCTGGTGTCTGATACAAGACAGTTAACAGCTAAACTAAACCAAACGTTAAAGTCTTAACAAAATTAAAGGTTAGTTCTAAATTTCACTAAAAGCTTAAAACCAAAAATTAGCAATCCTAGCAACATCATGATGAGCATATGAACTTGTACCTAAGGTTTGGTTAGTTAGAGGAAAGTTTTCATTGATCAAATGATGACAGCTGGTGGCAGACCTCCGCCAGCCAATGGTGGAGAGATCCAAGCCAATGCAAGTAATGACCTTAGGAAAACCTGAAGAGGAGAAGTGAGGATACACTGTTTTGTGACTTGATTTTGAAAGGAACACAACACAAATCAGAGACAGCCTATGAGTTTTAGGCTTCCTTTCTTAGGATGATACCAATTTTGACCCTGTTGGGAAAGTCTGTCTCAAACAAACAGCCTGAGTTTTGTGAAACAAGGACACCAGAAAATTCCTTGAATGGTGTCTAAGAGCAGAGTTAATAAAACAGATCTTGAAGTCAAGTGCGAAACATTGAAGAGATGTATGCATATTTTAACAGTAATCTGAAAAAAAATTGACTTGTTACCCCACGCAGTGTTTTCCCCCAGAATACAGCCATCAGCAGGCCAAGCAATTCTGAATTATCTTCTTCAGACCTCCAGAAGGCACAGTGGCAAAAAACAAGCACTCCAGGGGAAAAAAACAAAAGACACTGATTCATATGCAATTATCTCAGCTAAATTTACTACTGAAACCATTGCTACTCCAGCTGTCCTTGACACCTGCATAGCAGGGACAAAGGAACATGACAAGCATCCTCTTAGGATCTACTGCAGTTTTCAGGCTGATACACACTAACTTCAATTGGTGACAGTTACAGTTCTTGAGCTGCTGCATTAATGGAATTAGCACAAAACCAGCTAGGCACCTTATTTAAGCATCCACGACACAGCAGTGACAAAACAGATGGAGACAGTCAATGCTTTACCCACCACAGAAAAAGCATCAGTAGCCTGAGAATAATGAGCTTCCTTCTACTCAAAGATTCATTTCACACAGCAAACTAGCAAAATAAAACAGAGCTCCTATCTGAAAAGTTATGAGGAAGGATGTAAAGGGAGGAAACTTGTAATATCCTGCGCACTACAAGTTCCCACCGTTTTTAATTCCCTAAGAATTAAACTGAAAGACTGAGAGCAGAATGAAAATTTTGAGGTCAAGTTGCACATTATTTTCCAAGAATGAAACAGTGCTCTCTATTCTCTGCTTCCCCATGTTAGTGTTCACTCATTTACAGAAGTGGTATGCAGAAGCCACTCCTGGTAAAACAGATTTAGGCTCTGGTGTCTAGGGTGTCAGAGAAGCCTAAGAAAGTGTTTTAAAATGTAAACGTTCTTTCTGTGCATCCGAAAGAGCACAAACTGAAACCCACTGCATCACTGTGCTGGCACACGTCCACCTGCCTTGCCCCAGACAACAGTATAAATACACAAAAGCTCTTTTATTAAAGGTTCAGAGAAAGCGCAAAAGAATACATTCAACCTGACATATCCACCTGAATCCAAACCCTCAAAGGGAAGACTTGAATGTCTCAGACCTATGCTGTCTTTGTAAGGGCATTGATTTGTACAGGACATATTTTATCTGCTCTACAATAACAACGCCGATGAACATTAACCAGACACCTCGTGGTGTCTGTCAGGTGTTTAAATATTTTGAAAGTCAAATGCCAAAATACTATCTAAAGTCCAACGCTTAAGATTATCCAGTGCAAGTATGTGTATATTTCCATTAACTATGTAAAACACGTTTTTTTCTTTTATTAAATAGGAAGAAACAGACCAAAGTTGCCAACATACACACAGATACTACAGGCTGATTTTCAATCTTCCTGATGGAACCAACCTTTAACTCACAAACACTGAACATTGGAAAATATTTACACAAAGTTTTAATCCAAAAGACTACATATTCCTCTATACTATGCAGGCCCTATATAATCTTAGAAAAAGAAATCAAAAAGCTCTGATATGGTATATTTTGATATGTTTAGGTGTATGCTATGTATGACGTGCATCACAAAAGAAAACATTGTATTATGCTACGCATTAAACAGTACTCTTCACCTAAGTTAGAAAGCACACTTCTGAGAACAGTGGATAGTGTTTGCATCACCTGATACATATATCTGGTCAAAGTGATGGATGCTTCCTAAAACCATCCCTTTTTGTGAGCATAACCACAGGATTCACCTCGCTTGGCCAGAACTCTAGTCACCTTTTCTTTCTGACACAGAGGATTTGAGAGAGGAGGTAAGATGACTTTTTGCAGCTTGAAATGCATTCTACCAACAGAACCTTAACCCTGACAGTTCTGTATGTTAGTATATCACTGTGTTAATGTATTTACTGCAATGCTTTTCCTCCTCTCTCCTATACTAGGCCTCAGATGAAAACATACACAATATTATTAACAATAAAATGGAAGGCCCACAGGGAACACTGGGTTTTTTTGGGCTAGTTCAGTTTTACACTATTATCTTCTAGATAACTGCTAACTTTCACTCTAGTGAAAAAGAAAATAAAAGTACTCCTTGGATATGCATGACATGAGTATTCCATGTCTCAGACAAAACTGTCAGCTTTCTGAACAAGGACAGGAGGGTCAGATTAGCTCATACCTGAGGTTAAAGACTACTTTAACTAAGTAACTGGATTAAAGATACGTATCTCTGGAAAGAAAATCCACTGCAGACTTCATCAAAGCAAGTATCTGACCACTACAGAATGAATCAGGTAGCTGTGATATATGAGTTGTTCTCAATCCAGGAACACTGGAAAATAGAAATTGTCCCTCTGTCACATACCTTGGATGCTTGAGGAGTAGAAATCACGTGTACAGTGCTGGGCTTAACTCCATTTGCTTTAGGTCGCTTATAAAGAGCGAATCTGCTTTTCCTGCGTCCTCTGTCACCATTAGGGAGGGAGCCATTATACCTAGAATTGAACAAAAACATTGGCATTAAAACATCAGCACAATGAAATACAGGGAAGGAAAGCAGTAATTTGGTCACAATATCCTGATTTCAAACAGCTGGTTGAAAAACAAAAACAAGTAACAGCCATACTAAACTCTGCTTTCTAAATTACTGTGGGCATTCCAACACTCCTTTCCTGCCAACAGTTGATGACCTTATTAATACCGAATAAAACCTCAACTACAAATAATACGAGCTGTTCAGCAACAGAAATAGTTCTTTACTTACAGTATTAAAGGAATTTGGAAGAACAAGTTCTAAATCTTTTCTCTAATTTCATGACATACACTATTCCCTTCCCCACAGCTCATGCAAGAAGGGAGAGGACAAGAGAAAGAAAAGGAGTGATGTGGGAAAAAAACAAAAACACACAAGTTAGGTCCAATTCAAACTAAATAAAAAAGAATTTTGGCTCCAGTCACATAGGATTATCCATTTATTTATTTGTTAAATCTACTCCTAAAGGCTTCATTTAAGGAAAGAGGATACAAGTGCTTTTAATTTATGTGAATCTATTTGAAGACTTTTTAATGACTGCCTTTATCAGGTGTAACCCAATAACCTTCAACAGTTCTTTCATCTCCCACAGGGCAGAGACCCAGTGGATAAATTATTCAGAGAAGTGCTAAGCTTCAAGGGGATCACAGAATGGCTTGGGTTGGAAAGGACCCCAAGGATCATCAGCTTCCAACCCCTCTGCCACAGGCAGGGCTGTCAACCTCCAGATCTGGTACCAGACCAGGCTGCCCAGGGCCCCATCCAACCTGGCCCTGAACACCTCCAGGGACAGGGGAAGGAATCAGCTGAAAGTTTCTTTGCAATGCATAGCATCAAAAATCACATTTCCATCTCCTCAAAGATTTAGGGAGAGCAAATGCTTCTCATCACAGCACCTTCACCTGTAACATTCCTGACAACTTTCAGCTGGTCTGAGAAGTGCTCCCAAGGCTTGGCTTTACTGCAGAGATGCCTCTTTCATACCTGATCCTGAAAAATTACAGCTGCAATCCCACTTATAAATTCCAGTAGTCTTACTGGTGAGGTCTGTTCTATACCAGCTCACATATTTCTCTCTGACAGTCTTCATGAGGGAGAGCTAATACCACAATGAGGAAAGCAAACTGAAAAGGAGAAGGAAGAGGGAGATTTTAAGGTGACCAACTCCCTAGAAATCAATAGGTTGAAAAATTAGGAGAAGTCATTATCTGTTCAGAGTTATACTTCAAAGCAGTCCAGCTCTACATGGACCACACTATCTGCAGATTCAAATTGTTTGCAGCCCCACAGAAGGCCAATAGTCACTCACTGCTCAGGATGGAAGACAAATTCCAGAACAATCACCAACTAGGAAAAGCAATGCACTAACCCAGCATCATTTTCCATAAAATTACCATTTTGCATACATAACCAGTTTGTATAACAAAAAAATGTACTTGAAGAAATTTGAAACTTTTTTTTTTTTGAAATAAATGGAAAAAATGTAGTAGATGAAGCCACACAGCTTCACTGCTGAAGCCCCAGAGCACTGCCCTGCAGAAGGCTGGCTGCTCACTTCAGCCAGCAATCACCCAGCATCTCACAGGAAAATAGCTTAAACTTCTCACGTGCAGTATCTGAGGGCCCAAAATCTGAACTGCAGGACTGCTGAACGCTCCTGAGCACAGATGAGACCAGGTTTGAGATTATACCCTCAAATGTAAGTGCTCTAGAACATAAAACCAGACTCGATGGTATTTGTGATACAGGATCCCAGAGACTCACAAGAGCAGCTTTGCAGCTGGGCTACAGTTGAACTTGTTCTCCCACTCATTTTCACAGGAAGGATTACTGTGCCTCTCTGGAATACTAACAAAGATTCCCCAACACAGCAAGAAGAACAACAGAAGTAAATCACTTATTTCGTGCCAAGCCTTCTCGTATTTGGAAACTTGTTATTAACCCTGCATACGGGTAGCACTCAGTTAACACAGTTGATCCTTGTCACAAAGGGCTGATTCCTAGAAAAATGTCAGTATTTTATATGTCAAAATATGTCACAGTTAACTTGAACACAAGCCCTCAAAATGAGATTTGATTCTGCAACTTGAATCTTCTTAAATATACACACACAGTCTTTCAGTGACATTACCACCATGATAATGCCAGCAAGTTGTAACTTGCCTAAAGACAATCTTCCTACAAGTATTTGTGTCTGAAAACCCAAGAAAGCAATAACTCCTGAAGAAATCTGTAAGCAGCACCATTACCAGCTTTACACTGCAATGAAAATTTGTTCAATTTGTTCCGTTGTTAAAGAACATTGAATTTAAGCAGTTCCACCAAAAGTTAAAACCTGGCTGCTAGAGTTACCTTGTGCGTTTTTTCTCATATTCACCTGGAGAAGCTGGCAAATGCTACTTCATTTCAGGTTTGTTTGTTTGTTTTCCCCAGGATGTAAACAGTTTTTCAACACGGAAAGAAAGAAAGCCACTCAAGGTTAAAGGCCTTTTGGAAGCTTTAAATAGAAAGGAAATACAAGCAAAGTGAAAGTTTAATTCATTCATCCCGATTAGCACTGACAAGTTGTCATGAAGGTTTTCTTTGTGCCAATTTCTAAATTTCCTTTGTGCAAAAGGGCAGAAGGATTTGAGTAGCTTTTACTATTTGTTATGCTTAATGACAGACTAAGTTCTATTTTGATCTGACACTGGTAAAAAGATATAGAACAATTACAAGGCATACCTATGTGTTTTGTAGGAAAAAAAAAAAAAAAAAAAAAAAAAAGAAGGGAAAAAAGGGCGCCGCCCCCC